>JAHLSL010000022.1:27507821-27537994 GCA_025920805.1 Petroica traversi
GCCCCGGCCACGTCGGGGGGGCAGGAATGCCAGGACCCCTCCTTCCAGGGCCGCCGCCGCTGGAGCCCTCGCACCGCCGCAGCTGTGGAGCGGTCGGGGAAGTCCCGAAGCCAAGGCGGTGTAAAAAACGCCTTTTCTTAATTCTAGAGGATGGCCATGCAGGATTTCTAGCACATGACCAATAATTAAATAAAATAAGTGAAGCACAATGAAGCAAGTGAGAGGGTATGAGGGGGAGGGAGAAAGATAAGGTATCCAAGAGAAATAGGAGATTGGGCAAATACAACTTTTTAGGAAGAGGTAGAAGAGGTTCCTAAAGGTGAAGAAGAAGAAGAAGAAAAAGAAGAACGCAATAGCAAAGCTATAATGGCACAGCTCTGTGTTTGTCAAGAGCTTCAAAACCAAATCTGAATATTCAGGAATGTGCTTCCCTGGGCTTCTGAGTTCCCAAATAACTTCACAAGTTCCACATCAAGTGTTCTTGTAACTTCTTTAAAAATCAGTTTCAAGCACGCGTGAACTGGAAATGCAATGTGCTGCAGAGCTTTATGCTTTCATTTTAAACTCTATAAGGAAAATGAAAATATAGGCAACTAATGTTAAGGCAATCAAACAGCTTCAAACACTTACTGAAATGATTCAGAAAGTTTCTGTGCAGTTGTCAAATACCTATGGCTATATGATAACATCCTTTGTAAAAAATATAACATTTTAGCTATAACTTCAGTGCAAAGCTCCTCAATAACAATAGAATAATTACTGGAAAAATTGTATGCTGTTGCTACCTCTCAATATTAATGATTGAATTCTTGTTCACATTGTATCTTTTCAGAATGTGTGTTTAACCTACATGTGGTACAAAAGCATAACTTAAATCAATGCCAGCAAGTTTGCCCAAAGCTTATAAACATCAAGTGAAAAAAAATAGAATGTTTTAAATATGTGAAAACAGTAAACTGTTTAACTCATAAAAACATCTGGAGCCAACACAGTTTGGAACATCATTTATATTTTCATGTATGGGCTACTATTTGCATTCACTTTGTGTTTCTTGGTTTTGCTGGTGGGTCGTTTTTGGTTTTTTAACTTTCCATTTATGGGGAAGGAGATCATGTAAAATTGACCTGAACGAACCAGTGTACAATTCCTCCTCTTCAGGACTTCTGTAGTCGTTCTGATTTTTTACGTTGGAGACTGAAAGAACCGCCTTCCCGAATATTTATCAGAATGTAAGTAGGATTCTTGTCAGTTCTTTCTAGTGTGTTCTTTGCATATTTGGAATATGCATATTACAGAAAAATCAGATGGAAAATTTATACTTGGGGACCACCATTTGAGTGATATAAATGGCCATCACTTTGCTGAAGTCAGCGAAAGGATGGCAATTTACACCATTTAAGAATATTTTCCTTACTGTCGAAGGGAAAGCTTAAAAATATGTATTCAGTTTCTTTTAACCAAAGTTTTTATTGTACTCAAGAGCCTACCAAAGCAAGAGGACAAAGTTTTATTCTACTGTAATTATGATCAGTTCGTATTTTTCCATGGCAATTTGGTGAATGCAGGCATCATTTAACCTTAGAGTCAATCCAGATTCAGAACAGATGTATATTTATTTTCAGCCTTTTCTTTTTTCCCTAATTTTTGCCAGTTTAACTCCCACTGAAGCAATATAGTTCATTTCTCTTGGTACCTGTGCTGCAATGTAAACCCACCGATATAAGCAGTAATAAAGCCTGGGGATTGTGCATCATTTCAGAGATGCCTGAATGCCTTAACTGAAAATCCTAGCACAGAAAAGGAATAATTGTTCACTGACTAGTCAAAAATACTGAATCCCTGACTAGCTAAAATTGACAGTAATCACATTTACCATTCCAAACCTATGGTGTACCAGTAGCTTTACAATACTTCGTCATAAAAACATTTCTTTTTCTGAGAAATTGAACTACCGCAATGTGTACCACATAATTTTTACATTGCATTTCTGTGGTGTACTTCCATTTCACTCTCTATAGCGCTTACATGTGCCATGGTTTAACACTTATCAGATACGATTTTTGCTTTAAAGACAACTACAGATCTGTAAAAACTTTTAAGCTTAAATCCATATTTTCTGCTACTTCTACCACATACATATGGCTTCTGTTCTTATTTTCACGATCTCCAAGTATTACAAATTTTAAAGTTATGCCAGCAATTTAGTATATTACAGAAAAGTTGTGCTGAGCCATGAGGCCCTCACTGAAAATGATTTACAAGTTTGCATTACATCATTAGAAGTTATTTGAATTGCCAGCCCACTGTAACCAGTAAAATATCTTCTGCTTCCTATTTAATTTAAATAAACTGATGAAATATTAAAATTCTGAATGTACTTGAGGCTTCACACCTGAACTATGATGTTTCAGGAATGCTTTTAGAATTTTAGCTATGGGAAACTTGCATTTCACATTAGATACTCTAAAGTCCCAGAAGTCATATTCAAAACTTCGGGGTGTGTTTGCTTTAAATAAATTATTTATTTGCAAATTGAACCATCTTGCACAATCTGCATGTTGCATTGCAATTTAACAATTTTTTTATTCTCTCTAGTATTATCTCCACATTAGAATACTTGAACTAGAAAAAATACTATGACTTTATTGGGCACTTTAATAATACATATCTTCCATTTGTATTTAGAAATGTACTTAAAATGCATATGCAGGCAAGTCAATAATGCCTGAAAAATATGTTTTCCATTTTGTTGTCTCCAGATCTTGACAATTACACGCTACACTCAGTCCATTTTCCTCATAAAATTATTAATCACAGAGGGGAAAAAGGCTTGTATTTTACACTTTAATCATTTTATTGCTTGATAAAATTCACATTGTGGATTTTGATCTCTATATGTACTTAAAAGACATTTTACTTGAGTCTCCATTTAAAATACAAACACTGATGTGCATGGAAGAAAGGTGAAGGGCATTTTTCTCATTCTGTATTTTTAACTATGCTTGCTTCTAGCTGTGCTGCAAAATTAATACCGTGCTGATTATACATCAAGTCTGAGTCACCCAGAATAGAAAATACAGATGATTGAAAACTTTGTGCATCAAAAGATTTACACTGTGACTTCACCCATTAACTGGGTAAATACACGGTATGCTTACAGTTAAAACACCGAAATAGAGACAAAAAAATACCACTCTGAAATATTTAGTGTCTTCTGGCTGTCATTTCCAAGCCCTTGCAGGACCAGCAGCAGGGGGCATATTTCATAATTTTGCTTCCATCACTGGGAGAGTGATAAGTCACTAATTTTTGTCATCTCTTATACACATTAATGAGTACAATAATACTACAGTATGTGTTTGTAGTAGTTCTTAATTTTCTTTGCTCTGGAGGGAGAAAAAGACACATAGGCATGTATCTATGCAGCAAGAATAAATAACTACCAAATCTCTAGGTTTTAATAGCTGCTGGGGTTATATTATTTACTTTGCAGGTGTGTTTGCTATGATTTATAGTGTGATGAGCTCTAGACTTGGAGCAGAAACCCCTAACTAGCTAGTGTTCAGAACAAAAAGATATTCACTGCCCTGCAGAGCTCAGGGTCTATTCATTTCACCAGTTTCACATGGGAGTAATCCTGTGTTTTTACAGAATCCTATTTGTCTTCATGGTGATTCACTTGACTAGAAACATTTTCAGGATTGCAACATTAATTAATAATAGGTGTAGGAGACAAAGATCTAAGAATTGCTAATGCATAGCAGCATCAAGCACCCCAAAATCTCACATCAGATAATACTAACAACAGATGCTTGACTGGGGAAATTAAATACAAAGTAAGATTTGTTTGGAATAGTTATTTTAGACTAAACTGAGGGAGTTTTTAGATGCAGATATTTTGTCTTGTGAAAGAACAAGAAAAATTTTTTAAAAAAAAGCAAGCTGGACTTCCCTAAAAAATATATGCCAAGAAGTGCTTAACTTGCACATAAACTCTCAAAGATTCAGAAAACTATTGTAAGGCATCATTGACACTTAAAAAACATAGGTAAGTTCTTAAATGTCATGAAGAAACATCCGAGTGACATACCTTGAGAATGACATCTTCCAAAGCCATGTTTACATAAACTTATTTTTTATTTTATTTCCTCAAAACAGAACACAGCTCTACTGATGAGCTGTGAATATATGATACTACTTCTTGAAATAAACCTTTCCAAGATATTTGTTCTTGTCATGCTTTATTAAGCATCCCATTTGCATGTCCTTTAATGCAAGGTTATAGGTCTCAGGCTGGGTTCAATAAAGTATTCCAGTAAGGGACAATCTGAGGCACTTTCACATCATCTAAGTTTACATATTGGACTCTGGTGCTCTTAATCACTTTAGCCACCTTCCTCTCTTCTTTGAAGCATTTTCATATATTTCATTTAAATTAGATACCCACAATAAAAGCATGAAGTCCATTTATTCATATGCCTTTTTTTTTTTTCAAATGAAAAATGTCTAACACTGTGGGCTTAGTGAAGGTCAGCCATAAGAAGAGGTGTATTATTTGGCATACTTTTCAGCTGACTGAGACACAAATGCAATGTACAGCACGTGGGGACAGTCTGGATTTGTGTAATTCCCTCATAGGTAATTTGTCCGTGAACTTTAAGCATTTGTACATTTGAGCTGTAGAACGTATCACTTAGGGACTTAGATTTTATTTAATAATCCAAGTATATTTCAATACAAGATGGTAAACTAAAAATATTTTCCATTTAACTGTTTCAAAGACGCCATGTGCAAAAGAACACAACAAAACGAAATTAACTCATAACATATGCAACTCTTACTTGTGCAAGAGCGGTATATGCCCCTAAATCCAGACTGCAGCATCTGGAGGCATAGCATGTCTCTGATGGAAGAGAAAGGCACGAGACATGTCAGCTTCTTGGCTGTGTTATGCTGAAAGTCGTGCCTTTTCCCTCTCGACACCCAATGCAACCCCGATTAAAACAATAAAACAGACACTGTCCAGGTAAACTGCCTTTGAAGCATTTTGCTTTTTTTGTCTCACTAATTGTAGGCAATAGGTTTAAGCTGAGATAGATATATATTGTATAAAAGAAAAAGAACCTCTTACATAAACCTCTTTTGCTTGAAACAACGAAGTTTGAATCAAAACTAATATCCCACGGTATGAATCATGTGTTCTTAGTGCACCCAAATCTACACATTCCCATTTCTAGAAACAAGTTTTGCATTTACTGAGATGACTTGAAATGTCTCTTTATTACTACTGCATTTTGCCCTTAGTAGTATAAGAAATAATGTATTCCCCATATACTTTTACTATTGTGATCAGCTTGGTAGAGACTCTGAAAACCTTTTAAAGAAACAATTCACCCTTTAACTCTTTTACAACAAGAACGGTCTTCATACTTGACTCCGAGGAAGTGTTCAGTCTTTTCCCCAACGACCTCACTGGATCAACTTAATTGTTAGACTGTAATAACAATTTTTAAAAGTGCAGGGAAACTTAGATTATTTGTGATTACAAATTCATTAAAAAACCAACACTGAAAATTGTATTTTGAAACAAGCCTGGTGGAGAAAATATTTTATTAAAGCATTTTAAATTTTTTAACTGCAATAAAAGTGCTATAGAAGTTGAGATGTCTAATTTTAAATGTTCTTTCCTTTTTATTTTTATCAGCTAATCTCCTCTGTTATATACATAGCAAGCAAGGGGGAAGGTATATCTGTCTATTGTAGTTACTCTTGTTTGCAGAAAATACAAATAGAAACTGAGAAGCTGCATTGTTACAAAGGTACTAAACTTGAAAATCCCATCATGAGCAGCATGCTGGATGTATAAGTACACATATGTGTATGCTGAAAGAGGGTATTCAGCTGTGCAAAAGCACAAGCTTACCTCCAGGCTCAAACGCTTACTGTACGATCAAAACAAATTAGGTTAGTGCCCACTCTCTTTTAATAACAGGGAGAGTTCTTAGATGCCTTATATTAAAATAGAAGCCTCACATTAAATCAAAAGAAAGAGCAGAAAACACTCTTTGCGTAGATTACCGGAGAAAGTTCTGACTTTTCTTCCTAGCAGAGAAAAATGTTTGGGAATGTATCTAATCTGAAACACCCTATAAAACGGTACAGTAGTCCCTGGTACAACAATGACCTACATGGAAGACAGAGTCACATCCCAGAACAAAATTCCAAGATTCCTGTGATCCAAAACTGCCTGTTTAAGTTCTAAATTGTGAATCTGTGTATCCATTTTGGTAAGTTTGTAGGTAGACTTCTCTTACACATATACTCTAATTTCATTATATATGACCCCCTTTAGCTGGCGTAATGCTTTTTTAAAAGCATACCTTGACTTGATGATGAGAATATTTGAATCTAAAAATAAGTCATATATTTAACTTCTAATATGGAAGGCATGGCATGTGTCCAGAGGTCCTGGCAATAAGTTTACACTGAACAATTTGTAGTCAATCAGACTTTCCCAAACGAAGTTCCATAGATATGAATATACATTACTTGTTTGTTTTCTTCTCTGCTTTTTTTTTTCATTCTTTATTTTTTAAAGTTTCCTTTATCATAATAGTATGACCCAAATATAAGGAAAAAAACATACCATATTAAACACAGGAATACGCTTTCACAGTCGTTTATTGTGCATAGCCAGTAAACATTTCCTGGCAAACAATTTAGAGAGTCCATAAATTCCACCCTAACGCTACTTCCGTAGCTAGATGCAGTGCACCATACACGAGGGTATTAGCTCAGTCTCTCTCATCCGGAATGGGTGGATTGGAATTGAAAAATCCCCACCCCCCCCATTATAGCACCATATGTCTCGAAAGTCTATCCTCTCTCAGGGCAAACGGTTCCTCTCAGATCTGCCTGATGGATCACGACTGAAATGCTGCTGTCCCTCGCTATTCAATCTAACAGCATTTCTGAAGTAGCTATCGGGAGAGCGCAGCAAGCCAAGCATCCCTTTGGCATTAGTGGCAGCTCCCCACGCAGAGAATATCAAGGATATGGAATAGCAGAGGGAAAATCGACCACACCATGCCAATTTGTATGGAAAATTTGATCCTCAAGCTAGAGGCAGGGAAAAGAAGAAAGCCTCTCATTTCAGCAAATTGAGCAGTGCTTATGACTCCCGGGTTCCTTATGTAACTAGTTAAGCAGTGCTAGTAGACTGGCTTTGCAGCACCTTCAGAAGAACTGAGTCTATAAGAATTTCAAACAATTTTCTCTAGATGTCTTATTGAGGTGTTTATACATTGACGGATTACTAGGGGAACAGTTTATCCATAAAGATTTTTGGTGGGTTGGATTTCTGTTCAATATTATTCAGATCTCTTTCTGAATGTCAGTTTAAAATGGGGGGGGGGGGAACCCTTTAAATAACACCAAACAGTTTGGTGTTTGAAAGGATTTGTGTAAAGTGATCACATTAAGACGAAGTTCATATCATAATGTGAAAAGACTAAGCAGACATATTTCCACAGTTTATGTACTTTTTACAGGTATACGTTAATATCATTCATGTTACAGGTATTATTTCCAGATTATTTTGGATTGAAAACAAAGACTTAGCAAAAATCTGGACACCTTCCAAGTTTCCAAAATCATCTCAAAAGCTCAAAGAAGTTCAGTCACTCTGTCGAAGTCCTGATTTGTGATTTTTAATTTTACAGGATATAATGTTAAAATCTCTTCTCTCTACACCTTAAATCCGAATCTGAGGAAGGATGGTATGATAACAAAGGGCAGAAATATTTTATTTCACTGGGCATGCAAGTCTTTTTGGGTTTAAGCTCCCTGGTTTTAAAATCCTCTTTCATTGGTTCCCATTGAATGGAACCACTATTAAACAAATAGTCCTCTTTATGGTTAAAAGCTTCATTATATCTCTTTGGCAATCCATGTGAACTCCTTTGGGGTATTATTATGGGAACAAACAAAAATTCTGGAATAAAAAGTATGATGGGTTTTTGCAGCTTTTGAAGCTAATTAAAATTACCAGGACTTCAAGGCTCTAGAATTTTTAGGCTTTTTCATGTGCTCTTTTCACAGTGCTCAACAGTAGACATTGCACAATCATCCCTCATTGTCTGGCTACTCATCTTTACAACCTCCCTGTACTTCCTCCTTTTAGCTCGAAGGCACCAAGTTTAGCCACGAGTCCTTCAGGGGTACTCTGAAGAGAAGTAGTTTGTGGTCTGCAATTTGCTCGACTTATTGTCTGATGATAAAGCCCCTAATTCTTTTCCTGGACCAGGACCTCCGCCAGCTTCCTTTCATTGTGCATATGGGCAAACAGAGCTAGAAGAAAGATAACGCTGAGCTTGTTCAGCACAACTCCAGCAATCATTTTCTCTTTTATGTTTTCAGTGAATCTGCTGGCAAAAGCTGCCAGAAAAAGACAAGTCTGATCAGAAAGAGCATGAGCAGAGAAAGTCCAGTTACCCAGATACATAACCTCAAGGACTATTCCTTACTGGTGGGAGAGTATATTAGCCCCCAGGCCCAGTCAACCTTGGCCTACCCCAAATAAATGTGAACATCCCATAATAACCCTTTTGGTGGGGATTTTTGTCTGATTGGTACAATACACTATTTTCTCATATTTAACAACACTCGTGCACAGTTGTATGGATTTTTTCTTGACTCTCCTCATGGTAAAGAATACCAATAACAAATTAAATTCATGTGTTTTATGTACATTAAATAGTAGAAAATAAATCTGTGTAGAAAATGTAGCGAGTTCCTGTGTTTGCAGAGTCTCTCAGGGTTTACTGCATTGAAGCCAAATCTATTGTTAATCCATTTAATACTGATTTTATTCTCCAAATATGTTTGGTGTTTCCTTTCCGAACTGACATATTGTGATTGAAAAGGTCAGTATTGTACATTCATAAGGTACTGGCAAAAAAATTGCTGAGAACAGGTAATACATTGTTTTCTTGCTGATAAAATATGTGAAACCTCACCAAAAATTTCAGATGATCACTGGTTGAATTATCAGTAATATTTTAATAGGTTTTCTATAGACATCTTTGCCCTTTTGTGCACTGAACAGGAGAGCTTTTCGTCTAAATAGGCAGGATAAAGGGTCAAAGAATAAATCAGATAATTATAAGGGAGCTATATTTAAATTAGAAACGTCTACTGTAGACATTCACTTCAGTTCAGTCATTAAGAACAGTGTGCTCACGACACAAATCGAAATGCAGTATTTATTTTTAAAAAATGTTTCAGTGGAATCACGTAGAAAGAATTAGGAGATGCATTCCCTGAAAGCATTCTTATTTAATACCATTTTTAATAGGTTTCACTCTCTTTAAGAAGGGGATTAAATCAGGGTGAGGTAATTGGGTGTTATGGTCCAGTTAGCGAACTTTAGCATGAGGCTAGTGGCATGTTAAATCATTATAATATGGAACAGCATTTTATGAAGAAAACTACTGGAAGTCTAACAGTTTGAGCGCTACTGACTTCAAAGAGCCTGGAACCTCAGACCCGATCTCCAGAATTTTATAATTTGTTATAATTGTAGCTGCATTTTCAGTATGTTTTGCATTTCTGCTTAAAGCATTGAAGTGAACAATCTGCATATGTTACGGTAAATAAACAGAGGCTATGAGAGAACGCTGTGACTCCAAGTTAACACTTTATTCCTAAAAAAAAACCCCAAATGGCTTCCGTGCGTTCAATCTTTCACACCTCTCAGTAACTGGGTCAGTATTTTTAAAACCACTCTTCCTTTTGAAGCAAATATCCAAATTGTAGTTGAATCAGAATAACATTTTGTACCTCACCTTATATGCCTAATTTTAAAGATTCTCATTGCTGTCAAAATTAAATAATAATTTTGGAAGTCTGCATTTCTTTCATACCGGTCGTGAAATATCTTAACAAGGAAAAATGCTTTTGAGGTATGTTAATACTATTCCAAACTGGAAACCTCAGAGTGTCCGTAACAAAATACTAGTTACATTAAACAAATCAAAAATTATGATTTCTCTTACTGCATCCAGAGGAGTTCTCTACTAGACCTCAGTCTTGTGACAGAGGAAACAGAAAAAAAAAATTAATTGCTTATGTGCACACAGCTAAAACTTGATTATATTTGTTATGAGAAAATTAATTAAAATCTAATATTTGTATTTGTTGATATAAGACAATCAGCTTTTACAAATTTGACAGTGAGTGTGAAACAGTTATTTGAAGAAAGTATTAGAGGAAATACTTGACTGACAGCTTCAGTCTGCTAAACGCATTGTAAAGGACATGTCATAAAGAATCACAATGAAGAAAAAACCTTCTGAAATAATAAAATAACATTGTATTTAAATGCAGCCGCTAAAAAAAACCCAAAAAAACAAAAGGGAGGTGCGGGGAAATGTAACAATTAATGTAAATTAGAAGCTGGGAATTTTTAAAGCCAAATATTACAAAGAGGAAACAAAGATAAGGACAATATGAAGATATCTTGAAATTTTGTTATAAACAAATAACCCTAAAAATTATTTTGCTCCATTATTAAGTAGAAATTACTAGGACTCTTTGTAAGAACATTTTTTAAAAATGCATTCTCAATTACTTTTCTTTTGTATTTTGGGGAAAAGTCAAATGATGTATTCATATCAGATGAGTATGATGAAACTCTGTTTCAGTGGTTGCACAGGAGAATGTTAAATAGCAGCTAATAAAACCAGACATTTTTAAAATCAGTAGACCTGAATAATTTTCGTGGAGGTATTTTAATACATTTGGCAGAGAAGCCTGCATGGTTAGTGAGGATTTTTAGTATGTCTTGGAGAACTAGGGAGGTCCAAGAGAACTATGTAAAACTTTTTGTGAATAGTTAAATAGAATTAATTTGATGACCTAAATGTCTGTAAGCATTTCAACCACACATTGATCTCAAGCAAAATAAGGAACAGTTTCTAGGAATATTAGTTCATTTTCATCAAAGCAGAGAGAATAGAATTTTCTGGAAAATCATCTTGCCAAAGCTAACTCGATATCATTTAACAGGAGTATAAATTTGGTAGGATAAAGGTAATTTTAGAATTATCAAATATTTAGAAGAATATTGGAAAACCTTTTAGTTTTTAATCATAATATTTTGATAAAAATATTAAAATCAACATTGTACTTATTAAATAGAATCAAATCTCAGTCTCAAGCATGTAGCAAGTGGGGAAAAGTAATCAGTGGTGGTTATTTTAATGATGATCCACAGATGCAGAACCCTGTCCTTTTTCTTTTTTTTTATTGGTGACCCTTCTATCAGTTACAAAAAATATTTAGAAAGTTTGCATTTGAAATTATTGGAAGATTAGTAAAAAAAGAATGAGCCAAGTCATTGTGATCTCAGATTTCTCAAAAACTGGCCACATTTAAACAAAGGGTAAATTTCAATCCAGAGAAATACAAGACACTGCTCTAGTGAAAAAAACTGTGCTACTGCTACCAGGTAAAGACCTTGCCCACAGACTGAAGGTAGCCTGAAAAAGCCTGGAGAGCAGATAGTCAGTGCAAAGAGCTGTGAGTACAAGGGGGTAGACACGAATCTGAAACAACCGAGGAGCACATCACCAGAGAAACATACAATATGGTTGTGTTACCTCTGTCCTTGGCACAGATGCAACCTGTTCTGGAAACACTGTGTCCACAATTCAAGAGAGGTTGTTGAAAAATTGGAAAAGGTTCAGAGGAAAGCAACAAGAATGATGAAAGGAGTGGAAAACATTCCTTGTAATGAAAGACGCAAGGAGCTCAATCTATTTAGGTTATCAGAGAGACGTTTAATAGGTTACTTTATCACAGCTTATAAATAACTATGTGAGAAACAGAAATTTGATAACACTGGAGTTTTCAGTCTGGTGACAAAGGTGTAACAGAAGCCAGTGGTAAGAAGATGTAGTTGGAGACACACACGGGAAGGCTTGAATCAAGATGTATGATTTTTTTTTCTGTTACAATCTCACACATGCAAACAGAGAAAAGAGTAATTCAGAAAAGTTCTGGTGCCCCTTTCACGGGGGGGCAGACTGAGTAGATGGCTATAATAGCCTTTTAGTTTTATAGGCCATGAATCTACAGCTTCAATTGCAGACTTCTCTGCTTCGTATTTTCCTACGCCATCACTGGGCAGATCCAACCAGTGCAAACTTAATCGGAACCAGGTGGAGCCTGCTTTTTGCAGCACAAGGGAGATTCCCCCTGAAGCTACATTGGACAAGACCAGGATTTGACTGGACCAAAGGAATTAATACAGCATGAAGAGCGTGTGTCTATCATATTGACGCCTATCTTTTCTAGTCATTGCAAAAGATATTGATATTTGAGTGAGTATAAAACAGTCTTGGGAGGAGAATTATTGTAAATTTTATGACTACTGATTTAAACACTTAGGCACACCTTATCAGCTCCACAGAAATAAAAGGAAATAGAAGGTTGCACACAGTGCACTTTAAGCAAGGCAGAGTATGGGAAAGAGAGAGAACTCATTTTGCCTGGTATTTGCTCTTTTGAGAGCAGCGCAGGTCCGAAAACTTTCCTTCGACCGCAGAAGCTTTTGAATTAACTTTGTTGTTAGGAGAGACTGCAGGAGGAGGTGGAGCAACAAAGGAAAGAGAAATGCTAACGGAAAAAAACACATATAAACAACATACCATATGTAGGACACTCACCATATGCCAGCCTCACTTTTTTTCCTCTCTCTCTAATGTGGTCCAATAATTCCAGCCATCTAGAGGGTTATTCACACTGTCTACTTCAGGCATCTGATTTAGGTCCTTTGAATTGCAGCAGTTCCCCCCTCGCCTACAGCCCCCCGGCACCTCTGTGTCTCTGCCAGCTATGCATGGAAGTACAAACACCTAGGTTTAGTTCTTAAAACTCTGCCTAAGCTAGATATCTAAGTTAGCCTAAAGCTGTTGTATAAATACCACTCTTTCCTATTAAATTTAAAAAGAAAAAAAAGGAAAAAATTATTGCTATGGAAAGAATTACTTGTTTAAAGCACAAGGATATAAAAGTGCAGGAAAGTTTACAAATTCAACGCCAGCTCCTTAGCTGGTACGACTCATATACCAGCATTCAAATAAACAGGCTGACTCCCATTTGCCCTGGCAATAGTGCAACCTTCAAGCTGGTTTTGCAAACCTAGTCAGCCACCTGATTCTGCTGGGCAAAGAACATACATTTCCATAAAATATAGAAAAGAAAGTTTTACAACGTAAGTCCATTAAAAACAAACAAACAACAACCAGAAAAAAAAAAAAACCCTCAAAGGGAAAAAAATTAAAAAGAAAACGTTGCGTAGGAAATGGCAGCTACTGCAGTCTGCAGAAAACATTTCTCTTATAAAACCAGAGAAAAAGTGGTGAGAGACCAGCATTAGACTCAGTGATTATAAATAATATATTTTCGGAAAAAAAATCTTACTACCCTTCCTAGAGAAAATTGATTTTATTTATAAAACCCCCAAATATCCTAAATGCTTTGCTGCCCCATATCAGCTTTACTATTAGTATATTTTTATCATGTGGTACTACAGCGGGCCGAAGCAAGCAAAGCATGTGGATCTCAACACAGCACAGAGCTAGACAATTCACAACAGCAGAAAGGCAACTTTGCATAAATGTTGTTGAAAGACAGTGAAGAGAGAAGAGGAAATTCTGCATCTTTAATGCAAGGTTTTTAATGCTTATATATATCAAACTGCTCTGTATACTCCTGGAACCTTTCTGTTAAAACGTCTCTAACTCTAGGGACACATTCTACGAGGCAGTTATGCACCATTTAAATGTGAAAAATGCACACTTTACTTGGAAAAAGATGTGTGATGTGAAGTGTTTTTAAGAATAATTGAATGATTTTGTGATTCATTAAATGCTTTTTCCTCAGCAAGCAAGTAATGGCTTTTCCACTAAGCACCCAAAAGGTGAAAAGTCAAACTGTTAGAAGGAGTAAAGCATCCTTAGGAAGAGGATCATTTACAGTGTTTTTTGTTTTATTTCTTATCTCTTTTTTTATTCCAAGAGGAACAGAACAAAGAATGGGGGGGGGGGGGGGAAGTTAAAAACTACATGTAGGAAATTAAAAAGATTGAATGATGGGGACAAAACTATAGGTGGCAGTTGTCTAGTTTTCAGTTTAAAAGAAAATAGAAAAAATAGTGACACCTAAAGTTTATTGAATATGGCTTCACATACATATTCCTGCTGAGACCATGGGATCAGTTCTTTTATGGGAGTGAAAAAAAGAGCTGTTTTCATATACCCAGTATATCTTTAAGCCAAAGTGTAAATCTTCAGTTTCTTCCCCTTCCTATTTTTTTTTTTTCCTTTAAAAAATAATAAAAATCCAGGGAAACAATACACACCTTGACTCCTGCAAAAAAGATCTCTGGCACAATCACAAGACGCCTGCTTAAGTAATACCCAAAAGGTAACTCCATGCATTCCACTGGCCAGAAATAATTCACAGCACGATGAATCCACAAGAAAGTCAATAGCATATTATAACACTCTTAGGGGAGCTATAGCTGTAAGAGCAATGTGAGGCAATGCCTTAGCATGAACTATCACTTTATATATGTGCTGTACACATGAGTATGAGTTATATTACAACATTTGACACGCTTTGGCTTTTGATCTACTGTGACTCGTGACCTCTGTCCTATTGTGACCTTTATGCCTAAACCTGTAGGGAATAGTTCAAACAATAGAACATACATGATAGATAACCCTTAGATAGGATGAAAGTACATAACGATTATGAGCACTCATGGTCAGGGCAATAGCTAGCCAAAAACTGACAAAGATTAGGAAGATACTTGCCCTGGGAAAGGATATTATGAATTTTCCTGCATCTTCCTCTGGGGCATCTGCAGCCAAGGATTCTAGCCTAGATGGACTACTGGTTTGATTAGGTAAGGCAGTTCCAATATTTCTGTGAAAGATGATAGTGGGAAAAATACAGCTTTAATAGTTAATAAAAAATACTGCATAAAACAGGAAGGAGGCTTTGATCAGTGATAAAATCCTTGTAAGCTTTCAGCTGAAAAGCCAGTTGAACTTTGTGTAGATTGTTTCCACCCAAATCAATTGTGATTTCCTGCTGATTTCAGTAGGAAGAAAAGAAAAACTGCAAAGAAGCCCCACATACTGTCTTGCATGAGAGCACTCAAATGCCACAAGCAACTATATTTTACTTTTAATTTAAAAAAAAACCCAAAATCCCTGTAGGTCTGGGGTCTCATGAGATTTTCCAGAAAGCTGGGGTTGTACTTACTTCCTGCTACAGGAGAGAGAATTTGAAGACAGACTTTTATAGCTCATGTGTATCAGCCTCGGCTCTATTTTTTAACAGCTCCTATTTGTTAGTCTGTTCCAGCAGCTTCCAGCTGCAATCCTGGACTCCAAAGACTGGCTTCCTGATCCTCAGCTACCTGGCTCCACAGAGCAGTCCAGGGACCAGGCATTCAAATGCAATTAAATTGCTCTCCAAGAGAAAGCTGGAGAGCAAGAAATAGTGTTGGCATGCTGCAGAAAAGCAGGAAGACAAAGAATCAACTGACAGCCTATATAGCATGAGACTGGAGTCTTTGGCTAAAATGTGGAATTATACTGCATCTTGGAAAAAAAGTATGGTCAAAAAGAGCAGACGTGGAATGAAGGTATCCTTAAGTTCTTGGAGTACATAGCTTTCAGCATTTCTCAACATCTGGATTAGACACACTGGCAAACTTTAACCATAAATTATATTTTTAATATTTTTGTCATAATCTTAAGACATGAATTTACTTTATTTTTATAAAACATAGAAGTTATAGCTTGCCTTTATCAGGTGTAAATGTGAATTTATTTAATTTAGATTATTTTAAACTACACAAACAGAAAAGAGTTTTTTTGATACATTTTGAGTTTTGCTAAAACCACATTTATTTCAGTACAGCCCTTATTGATTAGTTTAAGCAAATCAACTCACCGAATCTGTATCCAGGTTCCACAGATCAGAATTTAGAATAGTTTGATAGAAATCTATTTAAAAATCAAGGCCATTCGGTCTGGTAGGGCAAGGTAGCCCAGCTGGAATGAACCTCAGCCCTGAGGGAACTCTGCTCCTGCTGAGGAGAGCTGAAAGAGCCATCCCTGTTCAGCAGGTGACATCTGCAGCTGCCACCTGCTGCTCTGCCCGCTCGCCTGGCTGCAGGTTGGGAGGCGCTTCTGGAGCACTAAAAAGAATTTACAGTGGAGAAAAAACTACTGTGGGACAGAAAGATAATTTATTAAACAAGGCCTAGAGATTGGCAAACCGCCCTCTGCGGTGGAAAATGCACACATGCACAAGCTCTTAGTGGTATCTCCTTATAGCAAAATATACGGCCCAGCGCAACCAAGTCTCACATGGCACCTGTTACCTGTGTGTGTCCTCATATGTGGATATTCCTATGTGCCATTCTTGATGTGCTGGAGGAGTAGTGTACAGTGGTGTTGGAAAGGGAGGCACAGCACATAACAAGTCAGATGGACCAGTTTTGCTGTTGTCCTCTCCTGATAACTGCTGTTACAGGGGCTAGATACAAACCTTGCCAGCTTTCTCTGACTTAAAACTAGTTAAAACAATATTACAGAAGCTTGAAAAACTGTAAATAAAATCTTATTAATTTTACCCTGAAATATTTCTGTTTCCAGAAGCAGGACTGGATATTGTTGTGCTGGCTAAGTAATACAGCAGCATTTATGGTAAAAAGATTTGACATCCTGAACTGAGATTCACCTGTGTAACTTATACCATTTGTAGCGTAAAGACAAAATGAAAACTTACAGTTGGAATAAGCAGGTACTTCCAAGCACAGCTCATCTGACTTATTGCAGATGCCTGCTTTGTATAAGATTGAGCCATTCTCAAAACTCCTGTGACTCAATCTCCAAACAGCTCCTGGTAGCTGAAGGAGAGGACAGCTAAGACACCAGTACTCTCCACTCCATTAGAGGAGTCACCAGAACCCCCAGAAAAGAAAGCACTTCTCTCACTGTTACACTACAATAAACCAAATCTATAAATATGTGGATTGTCATTATGCCCTATTGATAATCTAGCTAAAGGACTAAAGTGTACACTTATATATATATATATATATATATATATATATATATATATATATATATTTAAAAAACACATGGCTTGTAAAATAATAGGCTGTCAGCAGTACATGCCAATCTATTTAGCACGAATTGAGACAGAGATGCATTATGGAGAGAAAGCTGACACCGGCAGAGTTTCTATTTCCCCTATGACACTGAGCACGAACCTTGCCTCCAGACCCTTTGTCTTCACACTTCTCTGACACTGTTCCTTTCCCTGTGTTCCTTTTGTCTCTCTGCTTGTCAAACTGTTGCTCAGACACCTGCATTTTTTTATACATTTCCTACCCAGTGCTTTGGAACAGTGCATTTTTGATCTCACAGATGTATGAACTGAGACATTGTATTGAGTTTACAGGAAAAAAAGTCAAATACATATTCAGAGCAAAATAAAATATCATAAGCTGTTTCCTGGAAAGTATCTACTCTGTGCAAATAGAGATTTTATTTTTTCAAGACAAAGCAGAAAACTCCCCCACACCTGAAAAACACAATTTATTCTATTTGAATAAAAATACTTTTTTTTTTTTTAATGCAAAGCAGTGTACCTAGCACTGAAGCAAAAGAACATATTTTCATGGATATGTAAAAGAAAGCTAAAGAAACAAGGGGTATGATTCACAAAACTGAAGGTGGACCCACACTCTTATTTGAATCAGGGCTGCAATTCATGCTGTGTGAGAAGTGTGTTCAGTTCCCTTTTCTTCATATTAATAGGACATAAACCTGTATTAGCTCAGTTCAATGCCTTTTCTTAAATATTCTTTTGTACTGATGGGCAACAAGGCAGATAAACTGATACCAAATGCCTCGAATAAGAGATCTGTGGATCCATGCAGGTCAATATATTGGTTCTAGAGAGAATGAGTAAAAGCTAAAATAAACAGTAAAGTTAGTGGATATAAACTGAAATGACAGAGGGGACTCCTTAAATATAAGGAAAAAGATAGAGCTTATTTGGTTCTTTTTACAAGATCTTTCACTAAATCTCTTGGAAGAAACATAAACAGCTTGGGTAAAAACTAAGGTCTTCAGATCTTAATTAGCTGAAGAGACAAGAGAGTTAAATGGCTAATTCTAAAACTAAAAGGAGGTCCCAGAAAAAAAAAGCAGTATAATAAATGGCTATGCAATGATGAGTGATGTGATAGGGGTAAATAAGGAATGACATTTTCTCCTCCAGTTCAGGAACTAGTGAGAATCAAATAAAGGGAGTAGGTACCAGCTTCTGAATGACCTGGGAGTGGTAGCTCTTCATACAACTGGAACAACAGAAGCTGTTGGATGCTAGAAGTTTGCAAAGGTCACCAGCTAAACTCATGTCTGTGACCAGTGACTATTAAACATGAGACAACACTGTGAATGAAAGAGTTCCTGAGCCACAATGTTGGAATTTGAGCAGTTTATTAAAAATACCAAATGCGTTTATTGGCTGTTTTTTCTTCCCTTCTTGAACTTCTGTCTCTTGCTGTCCATTTGCAGTGGTGTGTATTGACCTGCAGAATCTTTGTTGGGATCCAGTACTGTTTCTCTCAGGGCAGAAATGGTACTGGTTATCCCTCAGGCAGATTCAGGTAATTAGTCCTGGTACATCACAGGTGAACACTGATATGGTAGACTAAAGATTAGCTCAGTTTGTTAGAGCATAGTGCTCATAAATCCAAGGTTGTAAATTCAATCCCTGTATGGGCTGTTCACTGAGGAGTTGGACTTGATGATCCTTGTGGATCCCTTCCAACAGAATATTCTGTGATCCGTATCACTTGTATGGTGCTTTAAATCCAGAAGGAATGTTAGTTCATTTCCATAATGCTGCACCCCCAGCTGACCCAGCTCATATGGCTCAAAGGCATATTTCTTATTCTGGATGATACTCATAAACTATAAAAAATAAATGTACATGTGCTGAGTCTAGAGCACACTGAGTCTAGTGCCATGGCAGTGGAGAGAGGAGTGCTGTAAGACTGAAGCCCTGAAAGGCTCAACTTCCAAATACTGACACTGCACAAAGCAAGGAATACACCAGGGCTGGTGCTCTAACCCAGAGTAGGGACTGCCCCCAGCAGTACAGGACACTGGGAAAAGCTTCCCAGAAGGAACTTCAGTCTCAGGCTTTATTTCTGCGACTCAGAGCTGGTCAAGATGGGTTTGGGCTGCTATCCTGCTGTCCTGTTAATCTTGGTCATTACATGATTCCCAATATTCATTTATGCATGTGTGAATAACTTTGAACATTTCAGGCCTGTTGATGTAAGTTTGTAGGAAGCTGGTGATTTAGACTTCTCATTTTTCCTGGCCTCATTTACCTTTGAATACTGACAATCCAAAAGTTGTTTCAACACTTTAGAAGCAATTTTATATGTGGGAGAAAGGGACAAACTCTTTTGACACAGGTATTTCTAAGAGCAGTTGAGACAGGATTTTATTTAATTTTCTTTTTTAAAAAGCAGTTCTGCTTCTCTGACCAGCATAGCTGATTCTAAGCTCACATGGGGGCAAATAGCAAAATGCTACAAGCACTACATTTTATGCTATGTAAATGCTCCCAAAATGCAGGAAGTGGAAGTGATGAATTAAGTGAGAAGCTTTTGTTATGATTCTTTTAGGTTTTAAGGGTAAAAAATTGAGAATGGATCTCCTTAGAGAGGAAGGAGAGAGAATGGCACATCTAAAGGATGCAATCTATCATCCTAAACACTGGTAAGTGACATTTCCTTAGGCAGCTGATAGCTAAATATGTCTAGGTTTTTCAACTTGTCCTGGTAGAAGAAAGAAGGAGTCTTATGCCCTCATTTTTTAAAAAAAATATTCCCAATTCAGTGAGCATAATCTGGTCCACAAATTACTGTTGGAGTTGTACTAGCTTGCTTAGATACATAGTATTTACCTGTATGGATATTTTAAGAGGAAAGTATTTTTGTTTGTTTGTTTCATATATGTTTTTATAGTTTTATTTTAGAAGTCTGTGATGTATTAGAAAGCATCATGTGCACAGAGGAACTGCAGCCCTTCCTGTAAATTCAACAAACTGGTATATGGTGAAAGCAAGCCCTGAATGATTTACCTTTTTCTCAAAGAGAGGTGAAGAGAAGGAGAGGGGTGGGAAAACAACAGATTTTTTAAATTATATTAACACTCACTACCTGCAAAAGCATTTGTAGAGAGTTACCCAAATCTCCTGTGGGCATTTCAGCACAAGTCCAGTACAGAAATACACCAAAAAGGAATGACTAGTTGATTGGGCTACAGGCCAATCTCAGCTACAACTGTATGGTATCATAAAACACCTTGGCTCCTTCCACAAGAAGAAATAATCAAGTCTCCATCATACTCTGTTCCTGAGGAATGTGGTTTTTCCAGATAAATTTCATTTTCTGAGTCACTGTTAATTTTCTTCAGGCCTACATACAGTTCACATTCCTGTTAAAGCAACACCTTAAGAAAGTATTGAGATGGTCAGAAAGCAATAGGAAAAGAATGCTAACAGCAATTACTTCCTCTAAAAGACACCCGCAGTTGCTCGGGTGTTTTAAAAATATGACAGGTTAGATTCAGCCAGGAGGCTCAGCGAGCCAACCAACACTCTCCTTGGTTTCCTCTGCAGAGCAGAGCCAGGAGATCCCCAGACATGTCCTGCCAGCAGCTCACACCACTGCCTCACTGTCCTCCTCAAGACTCTGTCCAACTGGGAATGAATATAGCGTCTTGTTACTAAAGTTATTGCTTTAAGACTCACCACTATTGACAAGTCAGTAAAAATCCCTCCTCGTGACTTATTCTAAAAACACAGATTTATATTAAAAAAACTCCCTGAACAATATATATTGCTATATAAAGCTGTTGCAAAAATTATTTTTATTAAGTCATTAAGAATAGGCACAATATTATCTTCCATATGTTATTAGAAAGTACCGCAGTAGTTCAATGCTTACAAAGATTTACATTTGTGTTGGAATATTATTCATGAATTGGGAATTTAAAATACCACTCAAACGTGCCTTCACACAGTTGGCCAAATAAAGCAAAGTTGTTCAACAAGGGACTTCTGTGCTAGAGACCTTGAAAATAATGGCTTAACAGTATGCTAACTTGTTGAAAAGCATCTCATCAGAGGTCTGTCCAGCTATGACATGTTATGGATTTACTTTGGACGGAACCAATGGGCTGAGGTATGCCACCAAGATGAAGGAATACAACTTGAAAGATATATATGTCTGTTTTAAGTAGGAATGTTCATTCATTAGCTCACTGCTTCATTCACTAAGTTGTGTGCAAACTGCTGACCCAATGAATGATTCAATACAGATGCCTTTAAAGCACCACACAGCAGAAATGAGCAAGATACTTGCCATGGTGACTTTCCTGGTGAGACAAGGAAGCAATTTCTTCATGGTTGCACTGAGAGCCTTGACATGGAAGGATGCAGACTATACTGGGAAAGCAATCTTTAACCAAATGTAATCTATACATTTATGTGTTCACAATCCTCCCTCACATCTTCAATGTTTTGAGTTTATTTGGGGGGGAGCAAGGGGTAGAAGAGGTGAGTCGTTTTGAGGTGCAGACTGAGCAAAACTGTCCAGAACAGCAGCTCCAGGGGCCATTGAAATAATATACAAGCTCTCACAGTGCAAAGTATGCTGAAGTGGGTCATACAGTTTATTTCCAGATGTTCTCACCCCCAGTATTTTCTAATGATATAGATTAAATACATAAAGACTTCCTATATGAAGCTAAAACCATGTAAAAATGGGCAAAACCTGTGCAGAATAATTTATAAGGACATAAAAACAGAGCAAGCAAACAAATAAACAAAATCACATAATCCCTGTATTTAGAACTGAAATAAGCAAATTTTCACCATTAATGAAATAACTTAACAAAGCTTATAGAAAACCATTTTTTCCACCTGGAAAGTTTCCAAACTAAAAAAACATTCTAAATAGAAGAAAAAGTTTAAAAAAAATACCAAACACTGGCAGAAGAAACATAAGAGAAAACAGAGAAAAGACCAAGCAACATAAATCGTGAAAGCTCTCAGGTAAAGCATTGTGAAATGGTTGCCTACTTGAAGAAGCCTTCAATTTTAACACTGAGTTATTGTTGAAGTGGTGAAGTGTCTGCAATGAAGATTGTCAAGCAGTCATTTTTGTAATCAGTCCAAGAAGCACATATGTGTTTTAATAAGTGGGCTTGAAATATAAACAGGGGCGTTTTCCCAAAATGAAGCAGAGCATAAAACCATATATGGTTTTGGTCACTGGAGAGAAGCCTGCCTGTTTCAGTAGAGATGAAGACAATGCATTAGACAACATTATATACAGATTTGAGCCAACAGAGTTGCATTGTGATCCTTATGTATGGAGCACAAAATATAAGGCACATTTGAATCTATGGGCCTTCCCAAAGATTGCTAGATGACACTAGAGGATTTATGTTTCTTAAATGAATACATGTGCCATTGCTGCTATAAGGCACTTTCTCATCACAGATCTAAATTCTTCCTGTTTGGGAAAAACCAAACCAAACCAAACCAACAAAACTAAACCAACCAACCAAACAAAAAATCCAAACCCAAGACCTAAAACCCACCAAACCCACCAAAATAAGAAAAACAAACCTCAAAGTCTTGATACCTATAGTCTTTCCTTGCTGTGTTTTAGCTGTTAATATACCCATTTAACAGTGGATTGAAGTGCCTGTGGAGAACCTGTGTTAAGAAGGACAGAAGACCATAAACACATATGTGATACATTTGTATAAGTTTTTTTTCTGTCAGATTCATCTGCACTCCAGGTCTTTTTAGAATAGCTGAAGAAAAACTGTCTGTGTCTCCTTGGTGCATGCAGCCATGTATAAAATTCAGTAATTTTCACAGTGTGCACTGTGTTTGATTTACTTACTTTAAACTTAATTCAAATCATCAGTACAAATTGAAAAGAAAATTAGACAATGCTATACTTAGCAAAAATCCCTTGAATTGTACAAAGTAAGGAAATTTGGGGCTGGATAAGTATCAGAAAAACAATATTTTAATTTATAGCAAAGCATTAAAACCAGTGACACTTTCTTCTGTTATTTAACATAATTTTCCCATTCCATTGTATTTTTTATTGTGATACTAGTATTTATAGTACATCAGGGTTTTCTTTTTCACCCCTGTTTATACCTCAGTTACTTTTTCCTGGCTGATTTTATACTCATGAGATACCTTTTGGTCTTCTAAGTTGACTTGCTATAAAAACTATAGACCAAGACACAGCAATTTCTGCATCAGCTCAGGTATTATCTGTTCTATGCTGGGTGTCTTTTTGGGAGATGTGTTACAGCTCAATTAAAGAACTGCAGAGGATGGAAAATTCAGCACATTGCTATGTAAGAATTTGTTCCAAACATTAGCTACTATCACTTGATATTTGTGTTCCGTTTCCAGCTCAGTGTTGTCAAAATTAAATTTCCAGTAGTTCCATCTGTAACATTTACTGGATTATGATCAAGTTACAACAATAACTAAAAAATTAAAAATTAATTTAAAATACTTTATTAGACTCCATTTGTAACAGAACTGGTCAAGAACACAATTTCCATGAATGGCCTTAGAGACTATGACTAAGACTCTTTCTAGCCTAGAGTACACTGGGCTTCTTTAGTGTCTCAGAGTGAAGCATATTTCCCAGATCTCATGCCTTTCTTGTAGTTTTCTTCTGAGCCCCTTCTAGTTTGCAAAGGTCCTTGACAAAGCATAAATGCTAGAACTGGACAGAGTATTCCAGGAATGTTCTCACTAATGGCATACACAGATGGAGTATCACCATCTCCATCCATATGCCATGGGTTAGACATGAAAGGATTGCATCTTACATTTTAATCAGAGTTTTATCCTTCTACCTTACTTTCAAATTATTCTCTAAGTCTGTTCTAGAGGAACTCAGTTTCTCAACAATAATTGCTATGTAAATTCTTTTTCTTTTGGCCTCAGTTTTGACCGCACAAAAATATTGTGTTTTAATGAAGTTATTGCAATTAGCACTCCAGATAAGTTCATTCTTCTTTCATCATCATTAATTGCTGATCAAATGATTTTGTCACTTGTGAGTTTATCTATTGATAATCTCAGATTTTCCAGACTTTGCTAAAGATACTGCATGGCACTGGAGAAAGAGCAGATATTCACAGAACCACTCTAGAAATATTTTCCCTCCATGACTATACCTCATCTGTACTTATTTCTTTACTCACTCAATTTTATTCAGTCTTTTGCATGATTTTTTACAAATTTTTAATTTAAAATCTTTGCATTAAGTTTCCTGCAATTTCCCCAACATTCTGTAATTTAAAAAATTTAGTACACTGAAATAAACTACCTTAACTTGCATCAAATCTATTGTCTGATCCTACCCATTTGAAAAAAAAAAAAGTTCAGCACTATTTCTAGTTACTGATGGGATATAAAATACTTTTCATTAGCTTTAAAATAGAAATAGATCTTCCTGCCTCTTCTGACAAAACAGATATGAATGTGCAAATCTGCCTTTTGCACATTGTGATCCATGTTTTTACTATCCTTGCTGAGAACAGGATATAAACCATTACTAAGATCTCACTTTTTCTTTATATACTTCATGTATTGTTTCTTATTTCCCTCCATCCTCTACAGAGTTTTTCAAAGATATTTTCAGCTTCCTGTATCAATTGTCTATATTTCCCCAGAGTCAGTTTTAAATTCACTGCTATTACCCTTGTTTTCAGTTGTGTGAATTTTTATTTCTGCCTTCATTTCCCCCTCAACCAATACAATATTTTTAGGTTAAAGATGTCTGTTAAGAATTGCTAAGCAGTGTGTCTTTTCACACTGAGTTTATCAAACCTGAATTACATTTTATATTTAATATTTTCATGTTTAAATGTTTCCTGACATATAATTTTGCTCACAGTTTTTCTCAGCCTTGGGAAAACAGTTTTCTAAAAGGCAAAATATATACATTACTAGTAAAGTACTGCCAAGGCAGGTATTGGCAAAGTACACAGATGTTTCTGATGGGAAAAAAATAACAATCTTGCTCTTCCTTTCCACAAAGTACACTTCAAAATAAAGTAATTCCAGAAATACTCTGGGTTGTTGAGGTTTCTTTTACTCACCAAATTAAATTAATAATGTTTGGCTTGATTTTCAAATAAACATTTAGCAGTTTAATTCATTGCTGGCACTGATTTATCTGAAGGAAAGCTATAGAGTGCTTTAGAAGTTAATCATAAATTCTAGATTTTTTAGCCTGCTCTAACTCATGTCCTCCAAGATCTGGGAAAAGTCCCGTAGTCTCTCTGTGCTTCAATTTCCCACGGGGAAAACTGAAATAACAGTTTTCTAATATAGACAGGTATTATGCACATATGCCCAAAACTATGTGATGTCCAAGAAAGTATGCTGAGATAAGCATATAAGTATCTCTGATTAAAAAACAAAGCCACTTAATGGATCCATCATAAGACTAAGTGCAGAACCATCCTAAAACTGTATCTAGTGTTGCCTTGCTATTTACATTTTGGAAAGTACAATTTGGAAAGGGCAATTGTGTCTCAGTTCCACTTCAGAAGTTCTGAACTTCTTAATTTTGAAATTAAATATTGCATATACATACATAAAGCCAATAGTACTAAGAATTTTTTTTTATTATTATTTCCTTTACTTCTGTATGAAAAATCTCAAATTGGGTAAAAATTGATTAATAGCTTTTATGGGTTTTTTTAAGGTTGTATTAATAGCATGGTAATTCATTTAGACATCTGTAGATTTTTTGACTTTTCAATAAATAGCGAAAAAGCAGGCTCAGTGTTTGTTTTCTGAGTCTTTAGCTGAAGCATGTGTCAAAGAGTTTGTGTAGGTAGCAGGGGATAACCATGCTAAATAGGCTGAGGAACAGAACTTAGTCCTTTCAAAAGTGAACTGGGATTAGATTAACTCAGAATTAATGGCCCAGTAATAATTTATGTGCTTTGACAAAAAAGACTAATCACTTGGGGTCATACTGATACTGTCTCTTGGAGATTTACCAGTGGAACTGGAGAGAAAATAGAGATCTTTACAGAATCACAGAAAAATAGTTAATGCAAATTTGAAACATGAAGGCTGTTATGAGCCTTCAATTTCTCAATTTTGCAGCTGATCTGACAAATAAGTTGGTCTTCACACATTTAATTAAAGAGCCTATAGGACAATGATTAATTGTTTTGCTCAGGCCAGCAAAGGTGATTCCTCCACTGTTGCTTCAGAAGTGGTTTGCTCACATTTAGGTCCTACAGCATGATCTCTAAATAGTTTATCCTCTACAAACAGAGAACATTTATACATACATCAGATATACAAACATTTCAGTTTTGAGAGGAAATATTTTGTCTTATTTCCTACCAATTACCGCTTATTTCAATCCAGATCAGAATATGTGTAATCTACTTCTAAAGTATACAGTTAAACCCAAATATCTTGACCTTAGCATCTGATCCAGATTTTGAACACTGAAGTACTAGATTTTCAGGTCCAGCTCAAGGTTGTGAGCAACAAAGTACTGAGAACTTCAGTTCACAGGTGGTTTGTGTCTATGTATGTGTGTGTACACCTAATTTTCACAGGTTAAATAAAAATTAACCTATAGAACAAGGAACTTGATTATAAATATCTATACTTACAAATTTTTCTGCTTGGCTAAAAACACCTTATTAATTTTAGTTCACTAAAACACAACCCAGCTGTAACTTGACCCATTTAGAGTAGCTGTACTTAAAACCGGTGTTATGCTTTCAGTACTAAAGACTGATAACTTGATAGCTCCCCAGGGTTTGTTGGTTACAGTTTAAGTACAGAGTTGACATTACATGCTATTTTTCTGAAAATCCCAGCAGTGATATTACTACTGAGATACTGGTAATTGAAGACAAAGTCAAAGATCATGAGAGTGTGGGTATCTTCAAACACAGTATCATTAACTAACCTGCAATTTCATTCATTTTCAGGTCCCTTTAATCTTATGAAAATGGAACTGTAAAACCAAATGTAAACAGCAGTTCAGAAGTGTTTTCTGGGCCAAGACAAAATCAGCCTGGATTGTCTCACCCTTACTCGCAGTGAACAGTGGGCTACTCTGTAAATAGTTCTCATTATTTCAATATGAATAAAGGTCACCCAATCTGGTGCTTAGGGATTACATAATAATTTTTCATCTGTATTTCCTCAACATTTTAGAAAATATGCACAACTCACTCATTCTTGTTTCACAGTTGAGAAGCTGGTGCAGAGCTAGATCAAATGTGTTACCCTATACTCTTTAGCAAGGCAAAGGAAGCCAAAATTAGAACCTCATTTATTTTTCTGAACAGGTTTCAATAGAATAAGATAGCTTTCTATTAGACTTTCTTTCTGTTTCTGCACTATTTCGAGATGTATTTCTAAGAAAATATGTCTACTGTATCTGTTTTAATAGTAATTTCTTAGACAACCAGTGCATGCAAGCAATGATGTTGTCTGATCCCAACAAACTCTTATTACAAATGCAGAAGAAAAAAACTACCACAGGTAGCAAGTCTATGAATCTGAATGATTTAAGGCTTTTATGCAGATTAATGGTGTGTTTTATTCTATTTCCCAGAATTTATGTGTTTGTTTTCTCATAATAAAGGAAGTTTCTAGCTTCTGGCTGTGAAGATAGCCTTGACAATGTAAACCAACATACTTTCATCTTGTGGAGTCCTCATCCTCACCAGCTAAAACAATAGCATCAAGCAAGTTAACTTCCCCCATTCATCTTGCCAGGGTGTCAGCCTTGAAGCAAAACATGCACACTTAAGTACCAACATTGTTAACCAATTCACTGCTTATTATCAGATTAGATATTACTAGTCAGCACAATTAGACAGTGGGTGAACATTTGTGATGTTCTTGACATGCAATCACTTGAAAATGTTGAATAAACTATTGACAGGAAAATAGAGAGGAGACAACTAATTTTAAAATGCATTTTCCTAAAATAAGTATCTGTGTAAAGCTGCACCTTAACTTTTAGAATGCTTTTTAAACACCTTCTTCTGCATATCTGAACCTCTCCCAAACAGTGACTTAAGATTTCTTTTCTACTCCCTCTAATTGTCTATGACCATTGCTGCCTGACTGCCAGATTCCTCTGCCATAACAGGGATTTCACTATATATCTTCAAGTTTTTTGAGAGAATATTAAGAAAGTTCTAAATTGGCCCAAAAGGACATAGATGCACATTTATTCTGAATTGATTGAGACAACCAAGCAGAAATTATAAAAAACTATAATAACAACATCCTTATAGTATTGCAAGGATGAGAGGGGAAAAAGGGACCACACAAAACCTGCCCTCTCTTCTAAAACATCCCAGATAAAAGTAATTTCCAGGTATTATACACCACATATTCTGTCTAGAAAGAAAAATGCATTACTGACTGCTTCTGCAATGCTTACTGTGTCCATTTTACAGAAAAAGAAACAGACATTAGGCTAAAAATGTGATTCAGCAGGAAAGCAGTGGCAGAGATGGGAAAGGATGCCAAGTCCCAAGACACCTCTCAGTTGATTAAATCACTCTGCCTCTGCTCAGGTAGCATCTAAGCAGACATTGCAAACCCTGTTATCAGCTGCTTGGGAAAAAGCTTATCTGCCGTCTGGCCCCCTCACCTTGAACAACTGAATTAAGGCATGGACCCAGAGCCACAGCATCAAACACAGAGGCTGCATCCCAAGACTGTTGCTTATGTTCTTTGTGACAAGAACAGGACCAGTAGCAAATTGATGTAATCAGTACACACAGCAAGTTCCTGAAAGTCAATGTTTCCCATTTCCTTTTTCTTTTTACCTGCCTCCTTTTGCTGGACATAATTTTACTGGCAGCTCTTCTCAAAACTTTTTTTCGCCTACATATTCCTGTCTCCTACTCTGTATTGAGGCTTCTTTCAGACCAATGTTTTTCACACATTTTTACTTTCCATATTGAGGAAATGTAAACAATGAGTAACTTTTTAAAAATTCTGTAGTATGAGGACAGGGGCTGTTTTCTTTGCATAATGAAAGCAAAAACACTTGGAGTGGATTTTTTTTTCAGAATAAAAATGTATTTTCTGACACAGTTCTGAGAGAACACCAATGCTGTTGTGTTTATTGGCATTCATTTACTAGCCAGCATGACAGCACTTAATTAAGATGCATGTGGCTTGAAATGATGGGAAGCTTATAAAAAAACCTCTAAAATTTAAAACCTGTATTTAGATTGCTTGGCAAATGTTTGGCTATCACCCAGAGAGTCTTTTTAACTGTTCTACTTAGAAGGCTCTTTTCACTTTCAAAGCAGTTAACAAAAGTTCTGCTAGTTGCACGGTCATTTTTGTGAATACATTTGCGTTTCCATGCCTAGGGGAGTGCAGAAGCTGCAGCTGGAACCAAGAGGTTTAGCAAAGGCAGAAGAAGAAGATACCAGAGTGGCAGTGATCCCAAGCCGCTCACACACTGATGCTCAGGACAGCACATGTGGGTGCCACATGAGCAGGTGAAGCTGTGATTCTCGCTGTGGAAAGGCAGATAACAATTAAGCAATCAGATGTGCTAAGTGCATCATGCTGGGGAATCGCTCCGTTTCAGATCGCTTGAGAGGTTTGAAACTGAAGGCGATAACTGAGGAAGTGGCCAAGTTACAGGTGTAATCCTAAGGTTTTCCCCGTGATCCCTGGAGCACCGCGGTGCCAGTCTTGTCCTGACACACTCCGGGAGCGTGCCAAACGCTTTTCAGCCCAAGGAGAGCATTTGACATCTTTCAGCTGCTAAGACTCAAGGATTTGAGCTCTGGATATATTCCAGCGCTCCTCTCCTACATGCAGCGCTCCCCAAGCAGCACCCTGAGCGGGATTCCCAGCTGCCGCCTGCTCCGGGGATGGAGGCTGGTCCCTCGCAGAGCGGACCGGGTGTGGATGCG
>JAHLSL010000022.1:27538394-27633736 GCA_025920805.1 Petroica traversi
TGGCAGCGGCGGGGCCGGGAGCCCGGGCACGGCGCCGCTTCATCCCCTTCCATTGGAGCTCCGTTCGCTGATACAGAGGCTCGCCGTGGAGCTCAAGGAGCTAAATCCTGTCCTCGCAGGGCTTCATGAGCCACGAACTGCAAGTCAGTACACGCTTCTGCATCCTTGCTGGTCCTTCCCTCACCATTTCTGCTGATAACCTTTAACATGACTTTTCTTTTTTTATAATATAAAAGTTAAAAAAGTATTTTTATTGTCATGGTTATCATTATTGTTATTGTTATTTCTTTTGAGGTAGAGTCAATACGATGTGGAGAACACGGATTTAGTCTTTGCACTGAAAGTGAACTATTAACCTGAACTGCACGGAAATGTTACACCAAATAGCCATACATTTGTTCAGCTGGTTCTGGCCCTTTTTAAAGCCAAACCGAGGTAGTTTCTCAAGAAGAGATAGAGCAGGGGGTCACAGAGGGCACCTGCCCCTCTGCTCCCAAGCCTGACCTGAGGAGCACCATGGGGCCCTCTCATTTCTGCTGCCTGACACCCGCACGGAGCTGCTGGAGGGACCCGTGTGGCTGCACAGTCATGTCTGTGTGTGCCTGCATGGTAACACCCGTGTGAGTGCACGGTCACACCCGTGTGCGGCTCTGCCTTCCCGCACCATCATTCCACACCCAGACTGGGTGTGGAATTTGAAGGGAAAGTAAACAAACGTCCCCTCCTGTGCACTGGAAGTCACAGCTTGCACTGTGGGGTTCAGCCTCTGGGAACGCTCCTCCTTTCGCTGCTGCCACTGCCAGTTCGTGGCTTGCATAAATTGCTTCTCTTAAACGTCTGCTTCCTTTCCCATCACATCTGTACTTTGAGCTATAAGCTCTTCTGGGTGAGGAGGATGTCTGTCTGCACCCTTGCACAAGGTTTAGCACAGCAACCCCAAAGTCTTGCATCACTTCTAAGACCTGCAGTCACACACCACTAGCAGTAAGTGCACACTGGTGAATATATTTACACCGCTGGCTCCAGCTGAATACAAGTAACTCAGAGGTTTCCCCTTCCTGATGGAAATGAATTCATGCTATTTCACAAACCACCTGCCTTTTCTTAGCCATGTGTAGAATTGTCTACTAGGCATCCCAACGTGTTTTATGTGTTATTAATAAAGTTAATATCTTAATGAAATACTATTCTGAGGTGGGATTCTCACCCAATCTTGAGCACAATAATCAAGAAAAACACTTTCTGTCACATTATTAAAGTTCAGTTGCAACAGTACAGAAGACTCTGGTAGCAAAATGCCATGTTGACATCTTTCCAGTGCAGGAAATTTTTTCCATAGTTTTCTTTTTTCAATTCAACTTATTGCAAAACAGTTGCTTTCTGTAATATCACAGATTTATGCAGAGTTTACAATGCAATCATTGCTCCTTGCTATTGAAAAAGATTTATTTAACCAGTTTTGGCCTTCATTCCAAAAGGCTGCATGCCAAATCATTACAGTGTATCTGGTGTTTTGCTGTCAGAAAATATGATCTAGCATTAAGATACTATTCAGAGACTCTAAAAGCCAGAGAAAATAATTGTGGTAAATCAAAACCTCATAAATACTTTATAAAGTTGTTTTTAATCTCTGTCCTCATGTGTGACAAAAAAGTACCAGTTTACATGCAACCAGAATACATGACTTTTGAGGCTTCATTTCCTATACTGCCTAAGTTTTAAAACAACATTAAAATCTATTCCGTATAGATGCAAAAGTCAGGCAGTAGTTGTCACATTATATTTTCTAGTAGTACTGCAGTTTAATAAGCCAAAAGACAGCAAACCACTTCTCTAGACTTAACTCCAAATGACGTATTTTCTTTTTTTAAAAAAAATAAAGACACTGAGAGGCTTAGAAACATATATATGGCTCTGAAGCTGAAGCCACAACTGTGCAAGCAGATACAGACAGGCAACGCTCTATGTGGTTAAAGAAAAGCACATGCCAGAGACTCGGGAGCAGCTGGCCCCAAATTTTGGCCTCAGCACACCATGTAAAATTGAACATATGCGTGGACTAGGTTTGACTCCCTTCAGATGCTTCTGCAACACAGTAATATCTCACTGGGTAAGAAAGCTGCTCTGGTTTCCAAACTACCTATGCCAATAACATTTTTTATTTCTCCACCAAAAAAATGCAGAACAATTTTCCTGTGCAGCACATCAGTGTGACAGATAACAGCGACTGCCAGAAACTTGGAGATGGCAGATATTTGGGATGGATATTAAACTGAGTCTGTCTAGAGGCATGGGAAACATGAGGGAGCAATAGGCAGAATAATAAACTCAAGCAAAGATCATGTCCAGATCATACTTTGTAAAAATTCCACTTACTTATTTTTGCAGCACCAGAAATGTATCAATAATTTACCTTTTAAGGTTGTAAACTGCATAACCTGTGGGCCAGAGAATTTGCTACCTTACTTCATATTGCACACAAATTCAGAAGCAGTTAACCAGTGCAATATGGAGGGGTGCTTTTTGCAAAGAGGAAACCACAGAGGCCAGGAGGGAGCACTGGTTTGAGAAAAGGGGATTAGCTTGGAGGTAGCACTCAGCCTGAGCTGACTCACTTGCCTCTGAGCAGTTTAAACTGTGGCCATATTCCAAAGGAGGACAGAACTTATTAAATCACTGTTATGAATTGCTGGTGGAGGAAACTGAAGGTAGTGAAATCCTGCCAAGCTCTGATATTCATGGTAAGCTAAAGAAACAATATTAGTTTTGCCCAGATGAGGGATTTTTTTCTAGTGGGGAAGGAGACTGATCAATATGTTCTGAGGTGACAAATAATTTTATAGGTCTAACTCAAAGGAAACAGCTTTTCCAAAGAGAGATGTTGATCAATATCTGAATATTAGAATGTTTCTTGTTGAACACTCAGAACCTGATAAAATTCAGAGTTTTCAATCAGCTTGGAATAGTCTTGGCATCATATGGACCTGTCTCTAGTACAGAGAGGGCATCTCACCATGAAAGTCTGTTCATTTACACCATCCCTTCAGACTGTTTAATCCATCCTAACTCCTATTATGCCAATGTGGTTTTTTAAATAAGTCAGCCCCTCTCCTGATGACTCTGCTGACTCTGCAATGACAGTCTTGTTTTTTAAAACTTCCCAGAGGTAGTAAGCCTTAACAAAGCTAGAATCAAAAGTCAATGTTTTAAAAGAGCTTTGTTTTGAGCTGGATATTTCAGTTAAGCAGACTGCAGGTGTGATTATAAATGGATTACTCTCAATTTACTCGTATTATAAGAACTCCTCTTTTGGACACTGCCTTTGATAATCTTTAGGTGCCTTCATAGTTTGATAATAAAGCTGAAGAATAAAAGAAAACTCACCACTGAAAACGGGAAAAGATGCAACATAGAAGAAACAAAGTTTATTTCAATTAAATTCAGCTCCTAAGTAAGATAAATAAAGCTTAGTACCAACACAATTATTTTTTATTGAAGCATCCTAGTCAGCATATTATTTACGAGCACTTAAATACCTCCATTGAAAGCACAGTGAGGTTTCATAACAAGGAAGTCAAAACTCACAACTTCTAATATTGCTACCTGGGATATGTCAATTCAGTCCCACTACATACACATAAAAATAAAAATTACTGACTTGCACTAGGTGTTTTACTGGGGATATTCTTAGTTAGCATCTACTGATTCCATTTTATTTTTCCAGTTTAAGGTGTGAAAGCATGTCACATTGTGGTACACAGCTCCATCTTACCCTGAAGAAAGAAATAATGTTTATTCTCCCAGATTTCACAACTACATTAATTTTTATTGTGCTTCCATCAGCTACAAAGTACTGTAATACCCATACACATTTAGGGGAAATTGCCATCCACATTCTTACTCTGAACAAACAGATATACAGATTTAGCTAGAGCTAACAGACCAATTTCACAGACACAGGAAGGGTTTTTTATCTTTAAATCTATCACATCAATTATTCTATAAATTTTTAAATCACAGCTCCCCATTCAGTTTAGTTGCAATTGTGAGCGTTGAGTAGTTCTGCATCTTGGTCCTCCACAGCTTCTGCCATCAGACACCCAGAAAGCAATGGCACACAGTATCTGAATGCCTTTGAGAAGGGAGCTTTAATAGTCACCTGGAACCACCTCTCAGAAGCAGAGGTAGGAAGAGAATCCAGATCATCAGGATACCATGGGATTACTGTGCAAAATGGTCTTTCTGCCTTCTGCAGTGGCAGATTCATTCAGCACTCCCAGCCTCTGCAACAAACAAGAATGACCATCATCACTACAAAGTCCTGATTTACCCCTTAATGAGCCCACATTATATGCTGAAATTTTTTCCTGCTAAAATAGTAGATGAACATGTAAGAAAAGCCTTTTATGATTAGAAATGCCAAAAGAATTCAGGTTATCTCTTTGGGTTACATAATAAATTCTGTTATTGGGAAAATTTGAGCACACCCCACAAATCTGTAAAAACAATAACAACAAAAACAAACAAAGAAAAAACCAAAGAAACAAACAAAGAAACAAACAAAAAGTCTCTGAAGGTCTCTAAAAGGTCATCTTATCTTGATTTCAAATTTTAAAAGTGTAGTTTTTAATATTGTAGTTAATTCAAAATAAGAAAAAAGATTACAAGAAATTTCAAAGTATTGAATCCTGGTGATAGGGAAGCAAATTCTTTCAGCAGCATCAAAGCCTCTTTTCCTTCCCCAACACAAGGTTTTCTTTCCCTTAATGCTTCATTCCTTCATCTTATTGCTTTGTCATGCTGCTCCTTCACCTGAGTTGTCTCCCTAAAGTGCCTCTGGTATCCTGCAATGTTGCAGTGAAAGATAGGCAGTATCTTATGCACAGTGGCTGGGGCAGCTGTTCCTCCTGGTGAACAGAAATACAGTATTATCCCTAAACCCACCCCACTCTCTTGTCTCCACCAAAAGCAGACCTTGGGTTGAAGCTGGATCTGTATTTACACTGATATATTTTCAGAGGGAATATAGTGAAAACAGAGAGTACAATTATTCAAGTGTAGTGTTGTTAGTAGTGTTTACACTAGGAATACTTTTATCATCCCTGTCACAACAGTTACTAAAATTGAAACATTAGCAAAATAAAGGAGGTTTTCTACTTTACTTTCCAGGAGCCCCAGTTAGTTTTGACCAACATAAATTCCTGGAACTGAAGGATTATACCGTCCTACAAGTCAAGTTCCAAGCAGCAGTTTTCATAACATCTGCAGAAAGTCAAAATATATTTTCATAAGCGCTATCTCTTTTAGAAACTGTGAGCAAAATTCATTAATTATCCTCTATTTCCTCCTCTTTCATCTACTCCAGTCAGCATGAAACCTTAGGATGCCTACAGACTTTCACATTATCGGAGTCCACAGTTATTTCTGCTTGGTGGTGATTTCTTGATGATGTCTTCATAATATGTAATTTCCATGTCACTTTCCCTTAAAACGTTATTTGACTTGAGAACTATTTTGTGTTTATGAAGAATCAAGTTCAACAAATGCACTGTGGACTGAGTATTTGTGACTGTATGAGAAGTTTTACTTCACTATAATCTCTCTGACACAGCACGCTGACAGCAACTGGGCTCCCAGAGTAAAAGGAAAATTTGTCTTTCACATCCTCTGTGAAAAAAGATCCATTACTTGTAGCTGTGAATAGCTTGCCCAATAGTCACTCCCAAAGATTTTTCTCCTCTAATGCCATGAAAGCTTCTAGGCTTTGAAAAATCTCTTCCCATGTAAAAACTAGGTGCTAAATATTAGAAAACAATTATACCCTTCTCAATCTGCATTAAAAGATCACAAAAATATTTTTCGTATTTTAATTGTGGGGAAGGTTATATCCATGTAGCCTGCCCAGACTTATTACAATTTATTTCTACTATACCTGCTTCTCATCCAGTTTCGAGGCTGAGACTCACTTTCACAATAAATGTCAGAGCTTGGTGAATAATTTTATTTTTTATAGAGCATATTAGAGAGAACATGACAAAAATTTCTCTTAAAAGATTTTTGTGGTGCATCACAATAGTAACTCAGCACTTTGGGAGGCAATAAGGACAGTATCCACACAACTGTGACAACACATGATAAAGAGTGCTTCACTTGCCACACTGTCCCTGGCTCAAGGTTTTCAGGCAGAGCTCTTTATTACTTGCTCCCCTTCCTGCAAAACCCGATGGTATAACCAGGGATCCTAGCCCAGAGAGGGTCATTAATGGTCATGTGGGACATGATGTTATTTGTCAATGAAATAATGCAAAACAGATTACATTTTAGCATTTCATTTGTTCTATGCCACAGAAGGAAATATTAAGATAAAGACCAAATTTCAAATTCCCAGCTGAGGAAATTCCCAGTTTCTTTTGCAGTCATGCTTTTTTGAGTTTTGAATGTTTTACAAAAGCTTATAAGAAATGATGATGAAGATAAAAATTGCTTTTTGTTTTTAGTTATCAGTGAATATTTCTCAGAGGGGGTGGATAGATGCTGAATGAAAAGAGACTGCAAAAAAAAGGGGAAAAGACATTTTCAATTAACTCTAATATTTTTCTGATATCAGCTGGCAATATTTGAACCACTTCTGTACTCTTATGCAAGCTGCCATAGGATTATTATGATGATTATTATTTGAAATACTTAATTTTGGTCAGATTCTTAATTTTTAACCTCAGAAAAAAACCCCAGCAACATCCTTCTGAACACAATGCTCTCGATCCAGAAGAAAAATGAGTACTAACACAGTAGGTGGTCTTCCCACTGAATTGCTATCAATGCCTGCACCATCTGGGTTTTCCTTGGAGGCCTTGTATCCAAAAACTGACAAGACCCAACCTTACTTAATTTATGAGACAAGATCATAGCCAGTGATGATGTGAGTGCAAGCGTGTATAGTAACATTTGTGAGGTTTACAAATATTGAATCGAACAACTGGCCCATAAGTAGGATTTTAGGGTCAGTATAACACCTTTATGGAGTTCTGTGTCACTGAACTTTCGTGGCCTTTTCAGTTTACATTCTGGGAATTTCTGGGAAAAGTACCTAGTAAAGAAAGCAAGATTTCATTTCTTGTTAGAAACAGTACATAAGCTTTATTTACTACACATGGATTATGTTTTGAAACTCTAGTATGTGCCCAATTTTTTTTCTTCTCTAGGACATCCAAAAACAATAGTCAAATTCTAGTGTAGTTTCTTACCAAAAATAAGATAAAGAACAAAAGAGAGTTCATACAGAATTAAACAAAAATATTTTTGTGTGAAAAACCTTTTCTTTTTATGAAATTTAATTACATCCTATTTATAATTTAACAGAGGAAAAATCCTGCTTAAAGGGCTCTAAACAAGAAAATTATATTTTTAAACTCTAAAACAATACATAAATTATAAACAGAAGTATTTATTTATTAAGAACTATAAAAGACAACTGAGAGTAACAAGCTTTTGAAATTTATGAACAGCACATTTGAGTCATCAATATCACATATAACTCAGAAAAAAACTTGATATATTTCATGATTAATAATTTCTTATCCAATAACCTAAACTAGAAAGGTTGTGGAAAACCTAGTTCAGAAGTTCATATCCAGATTTAATACAAGCTGAGCTGAGTTACAAGTCACTGAAGTCCTGACCTCCTACTCACTCACAAATTTTTCATGTTACCAAAATTTTTTGTTTCTACCCTTTTATAGTTAGTAATTTGGCTGCTTTCTCAAAGAAGTGTTTTTTCTACAAACCTAGCTATTACTCACCCGTATTCTTTTCTTTTTTTTTATTTTCTCATTTTCTCATTTTAATTATTTTGATTTCTTTTTCCCTCTTTTGTTTTTTTTTAATAAAAAGATTCACTGCACAGACTTTCACAGTTCCCTAGAATATGCAATAAAGAGACAAGATATAAAACTTTGCAGCCAATAACCAGCAACAATGGGCACGTTTTCACTTAATTTCCTCTTAAAATCAGAAATATGTCTGGCCTGTCTAGACGAAGACATAGGAATAAGGTTTCAGGCACACAACTCAGGAGCACTAGATCTCATAAACAGAGGATAGAGGAAGAACAGGTTCTGTATTATCTGCAGTTTCAGGGTGAGATTTCTCTAGAACTGAACCAGGCTTCAAGCCGTGAGAAACATCTGGAACACCTACTAATTCAGCCGTGCTAGAGATAATATTGATTGCAACATAAGACATGGGAATGCCCGAAGGGAGCACTGCCATTGGCTTCTGAGCAGCTCACACAAGGGTCTAGGAAAGGCATTTTACCCTATGAACCTGATCTCCTTCTGACATGGTGACACCACAACCCACCTAATGGATGAGGGAGAGGTTGTGGATGTGTCTACCTGAATTTTAATAAAGCCCTTGTCACCATCTCCTACAGCATTCTCCTGGAGAAACTGGCTGCTCATGTTTTAGATGGGAACATTCTGCTGGGTAGAAATCTGGCTCGGTGGTGGGTCCCAGAGAGAGGTGGTGAATGGAGTTACATCCAACTGGCAACAGATCACTAGTGGTGTTCCCCAGGACCAGCACTGGGGCCAGCACTCTTTAATATCCTTATCAATGAGGCGATTAAGTGCTCACTCAGTTGGTCTGGAGATGACATTCAGCTGGGTAGGAATTTTGAGGGTGGGAAGGTTCTGCAGAGGGGTCTGGACAAGCTTGATCAATTAACTGAGGTGAATTGTATGAGGTTCAACAGAGTCAGGGGCCAGGTACTGCACTTGGGTCTCCACAACCCCAGGCAGTGCTACAGGATGGGGGCAGAGTGCCTGGAAAGCTGCCCAGTGAAGAAGGACTTGGGGTGCTGCTCAGTCTGCACTATTTAAAAATCATTAGGATAGAAAGCAAAACACTTCTTCTCTGAGATATTTTCTTTACCTAAAAATTAATAATTAAATGTAAATTGTTTACCAATTTTGAAGTAAATGTAAGCCAAAGATCATACAAATTTAATCATACATTTTCAGGGAGAGGTCTGAGCAGGAAGGCTGTCCTGTCATTCAGAGAAGAAAGCAATACATGAACATGGAGTTCACCTTTTCATGTGCAGGTATACAACGGGGTAAGGAAAGAGCATTTTGAAAAATACAGGGTTGTTTTAATAAGAAAGTCAAATGCAGTTCCTATTCCTGAAAATACATCTGTGTATTATGGTTATCATATCTATGTTGCAGAGAGAGTTGCATTATGTAAATTCATATTCCTTCCTTTTGCTTCAGTCCCAGACTGATTCAGACATATGGTTTGCAGAATTCTTGCAACTGTCTCATTTTTGGCACTTCAAATACAGGAAGCAATATGTTATTTGTATATTCTGTTAGGGACTAATACAATACAAAGCCCACTGAAACAGCTCAACTTTGGATCATACTCTTCAATTCTCTCCTGACTAGTCTACACTGTTTCCTGAAAAGGCATCACAGAATTTTTTGCAAAGGTAGTTTGACAGCTGCTCTACTGGTTATTACTAGTCTTTTCCTGCATTGTTCTGCACTTACCCTGCAATTTTTTTCCATCGCCTCCGTGTTAGGCTCCAGACCTGATCTCAGTGTAGACAACAGTAATCTTTCCATTACTTCATTACAAACGGTTTAGATTGGAAACCAAGCCTGCTCTCTGGGGTGAGAAGTGAATTGCGTGACTTCCAAGTAGAGAGACTCCACTCTCCATCAGGACTCTGGGCTATCCCACCACACCCTGGTTTCTGAGTACTTGTAGGAAAGCTATGGATGTGCTGTGTCAGCATGTTAGGCAGCAGTGCTTGTAAAGACAAGACATAAAATGTGTTTCTGTTATTCAGTGTCAACAATGCTTATATGTCATTTCCAGTTACATTTTGTTTTAATATGGCTTACATTGGTGCCATTTGATCACAGTTTTATTTTTGCTCTCCTTGAGTATCAGTCCCAGTGAAGTCCCCTTTCCAAAAATCTGATTGATGACAGAGAATACAGTAAGACTGAATATTACACCTTAATCTTTTTAAGAAGTACAGATGGTCATTAATTTACTCTTTGTGAAAGGACACTTTTTCAGTTCTGTCTTTCAAGATCTACAGTAGGGTCTTTTCTTCTAGGAAGAAAACAGGTTAATAAATAATCCAGAGTCTGAAGTTTATTGGCCTTTTTTGTCATTCACCTCCAGTGGGAATTATAGCAAGGAACAGTTGCCCTTGTTAACCTGCAAACATTTTTCACTCAGTTAGGTCATTGCCTCTGGCTCAAGGGTCCAATTTTCCTTTCATTCATTAAGCACATTGGGAAGCGGAGTTCCTAACCCTTTCCAGTCTAAATGTGGAACAATCACATCCCCTCACAATCAAGTGCCAATGTGCTGGGACCTTTACGTTTCACTGTGATCTCTCAGTGACGCAAGTTTTTAACAATTGAAGGATATTAAGTCAAAAAGTTGTTTTCTAATTGGAGGAGCTCAGGGGATTTCAAATAATGAACTCTTATAAACTGGAAGCTGGTACATGTGCCTTTCCAATTATTTTTGTTTCAAATCAGGCAAGAGGGCACTGCTAATCTCAGAAAGCAGATTTCAGAAGTTCTACCTAGAAATTAGGCCATGAAGCATAACAGTTGAGCAGGCATAAACCATTAATGCTTTAGGGAGATGAAATTACACAGTCTCATATGTCATTTTACTGGATGGTATAATAGCTAAGGGACAATGTAATTCCACATTTTAAAGCGTGTTTGATATAGCTAATTCACTCCTATAAATACAGGATGAGAAGGCTGATGCTGTTCAGCCTGGAGAAGAGATGCCTCTGGAGAGACTTAGAGCAGCATTCCAGTACCTAAAGGAGGCCAGCAGGAGAGCTGGAGAGGGAATTTTTAAGAGAGACTCCACTAACAGAATGAGGGGTAATGGTTTCAAACTGAAAGAGAGTAGGTTTAGATATTAAGAAAAAAATCTTTATTGTGGGAATGGTGAGATACAGACACGTTGCCCAGAGAAGCTGCAGATTCCCCTTCCCTGGAAGAGTTCAAGACCAGGTTGGATGGAACTTCGAGCAAATGGCCTAGTGGAAGATGCCCCTGCCCATGGCAGAGGAGTGGAACTAGATGATCTTTCATATCCCATCCAACCAAAGCATTCCATGATGATTTTATGATTCCTTTTGGAGCATTCATAAAGAAAGAAGGGAGAATGAGTATTTCCTATTGATAAAAGACTTTGCTACAGAGAACCTTTGGATGGATGAATAGTGGTTTCAGTTTAGTAATTAAGAGCCAAACACTTGAGTTCTTTATATACAGATGTCTACAGACACATCATTGGCTGTGCCAATATATAATAAAATTTTTCTCTCTGCAATAAGTTAGCAGCAGTGTTTAAACAAGGCCAGCTCTGAAAGATAAGCAGAAAGATCCCTAATCCTTCACAGTGGTATCATTGGAGGTTTTATAAAGTAGGATAATTTAAAATGGGAATGAAATAACAGGGAACCTCTGTATAGCTGCTCAGAAGAGGCTTTGAGACATGGCAAAGAGAAAACATCAGAGTGGGAGAAATGTAGAATATTTTGAATTTCACATCATCTGATTTCTCCTTCTGTTGAGTGGTCAGGAAAAAATAGAGGAAAGGTTTCTCAGGAGCTTTATGTAATGGTTTCAAGGCATAGTGGGGAAAACTGGAATAGTGTAGTTAGGACATGAGATAAGCCCTGTATGAACTCTAATCCTGGCAATGGAGGTTGAAGGGAAAGGGACGCAGGCTGAAGACTGAGCAGAGGGAAATAATACACAAGGGTCTGGATGTGTGGGATGTATATAACAGCTCAGCTGCAGATGGAGGAAGAGAAAGGCTGACATTAACATTGGCATTAGACAGGAAAAGAAAAAAGAAAAGAGCTGATGGTTAGAGCCTGGCAAAAAAAAAAAAAAATCTGCTGTGGGTTTTCATCTTGAAAATATTGAGTTTATTGTGGTCTGTATAAAGATTCCCAGAAAAGTTAGCAGGCATGTCAAGGGAAGTAGAATATTGTTCAGTGGGGAGAGATGGAAAGGGAAATTTGGGAATTATGTCTTGGCCAATTGTTGAAGAAATTGGAAATAAGTCAAATTTTCAGGGAGGTTCCCAAAGAGAGGGAAAAGAAAAACTGGTGCTTCTCACAAACACACTCATTCAGCTTCCTTGTTACTTGTACAACTGATGTGTCAAATGTCAACATTTTGTTATTTCTAAAAAGGAGAGGAGAAAAATGTTTTGTTTGAACCATGTGACTGCCTACATGCAGACAGAATAAGTGAAGACTTCAGCTGGAATGGTGTAAGGTAATTAGACACACACATTTTGGGGTCTTTCCTGAATAAGTTACCCATGCAGGCAGGCTGTTTAGAACTTTTTGCACTCTCAAAGATGAATTAGGCAGTAAACTGGTCAGGAAGAAAGTTAGTAAAAAAAATTCAGAAGCAATTTTTATTTCTACTGGAATTTTTCAAAATTAACTTCTTAAAGTTTACTTACATGAATACCTTTAAGTATATATGCAGAGAGAAACTGAAAGAAGTCTACATCAGTATTGTAACAGTGCTAAAATTCCCATCTGTCAATATTGTGTCAGATACCAGGTAGAGCAGGTTCCTATTCAACTGTGTTTGTATCAGTCCAGCAGAAGTTCCTCTGGGTGAATCAGGAGCCAGAAGGAGGAGCTGGGGGATCCTCATTACCCCACTTCCTGTCCCATAGGCTCCAGGGCAGGCAGGCTTCCCTATGAGCTGGAGCTTCCCAAGGCTTTCAGACTGCTACTGACTCCAGAAAAACTTCATTTTCTTTTTTTTTTTTAGCAAAACATGAAAGTCTTCCATACTGGAATGAAAACAAAGCTGCTCAAATTTGTATGTGTGTGGCACATTTACGCTGGAGGAATTCAACTGTCTCTCAGATGGTGGTTGTTTCAAAAGCCTGGGACATCAGAGATTCAAATTCTTGAAAGAATAGCTCTTCATCCTTACAACAAAAAAAAAAAGCTGAGTGGGACCTACCTCTTTTTTTCCAACCTGGACCACAAATATTTTTCACTTATGTGTTGCCTCCCAAAAGAAACCAAACAAATCTGACATATTGCTAAAAGTTTCCATTTGGACAGAACACCATATTCTTTGGAAACTCCAGTGAAGTATAGTTTTTCTGACTCCTGGCCTCAAAAGTTTTTTGAGAGCTTGAAGGATGCCATAAGGCCAGTGCAATTTTCCAAGGTTTTTCCTCTGATTATGGACTTCAAGGTACTGGAATGCTGCTCTAAGACAGCTTTATTTCAAAGGGAATGTCTAAATTTCATTTTGTGTGAAAGAAACTAAATTTAGAAATATCAAAATATCCTGTGGAGTGGGATTCCTGCTTTCTGCCCAGTTCTCGTTACACACACAGGTGTTACTGGAAGCTCAAGAGTCTTGGCTAGAGGTTGAGCTGGATGATAGAGAAAGAATAATGTTACTGTCAGGTCTCATCCCAAAATCTGTAAGGCTGTTTCTACAGAGTACATACTTTCAATGTCAGCAGTTACTATAATTTTACTGCAAGTCTATTGTTATGTGGTGATGTTTCTAAAGGCCCAGCTTCTGGAAACTTGCAAAGACATGTGAATTTAACTGCAATTTCCCTGTTTAAAATAGATTCAGGTTTGTATTGGCTGTGCAGAAAAGTTTAAAATTGTGACTCAAAATGCTCAACCATCACAGAACAGGCAGAAAGACCCTTCTCTTCACTACACTCCATTTAAGCCCATTAATTTTAAGAAGATTTCTGAATTTCTGGAGCCAAATTCATAATGTTTGAGTGCTCAATTTGGCATAATTGATTTTTTGCCTCCTACACAAGCTGATGTGAGTCATGAAAAAGGGCTGAATAGGTCTAGTTACAAGGCTCTACCAAACCCCTGTTTGCTGACAAGAGAAGCATTTTTGAAAGTCACAAAAAATACTGAAAAACTTTTTATCAGCTTTAAAAAAAATCTAAATTGCACCTCTTTATTCCAGGCCACACAGACTGAAATAATTTCTGAAATGGAGATTGCACAGGAAAGAATGTCCTTACATACATTTGTTAAAGCACTGAAATCCAAATGCAGTACTGATTCCTTACATTAAAAGTCAGTGTTACAAGACCAACTTTAATTCTCTAAGTGCATCTGATAATAACAGATTGTAAATGTCTATTCAGGAAGAAACACTTGTAGGTTAACTTCTTGATCACATTGAGAAATTATTTAAGAAACACTGCAAAAGCTGTTTACACTTTCCATGTATTATACATAAATATTTGTTTATGGAGCAACTGTGTGGTGCTTTGCCTTTGTCAGCAACTGGAAATTGTTACTAATAACAACATTTAGGGTTATAAATTCCATAACCCCTATCTGACTCCATGGTGTACTTTCCAAGAAATTGCAAAGTGAGAACTCTGGCCTGGGCTTCAAGGAAGAGTTGTGCTGAGATACACAGAAGTGTGCTGTGAGAAACTACAGTGCTCCCTGCACTCCACATTGCCCCCATCCCCACAGCCATGCAGAGGACACTGGAGCCTTACACAAAGGTGTGTTTGCAAAGTCATTTAGCCAGAAGTTTGAGACTGTTTTCAAAACCAGATCTAACTTCTACCAGCCACTACATTATCACATAATCACAGAACCATTTAGGTTGGAAAAGACCTCCAAGACCATCAAGTCCTACCTTTGACCAATCACCATTTTTCCAACTAGACCATGACATCCAGTCAGTTCTTGAACACCTCCAAAGATGGAGACTCCATCATGTCCCTGGGAAGACATTTCCAATGTTTAAAATCCTTTCCACAAAAAAGTTCCTCCTCATGTCCAAGATTATTCCTGATGTTCAAACCATAATATCTCATCATACTTCTCTGATATCTGGTTCAAACTTGTCCTTTCACTAAGGACCCAAGACCATGAACTAATGAGCTCTGTGAACACTACTGTCATATAAACACTCTTGTAAGACACAAACTTTATCCTCCTCTCATATTTCCATGTTTGACCATCAGTTCAATGCATTGTAAAGTTTACTTTGAATTAACACATGTTCCACAACAAAGAGCATAAAGTCTGAAATGAGTATTTGAGATGTGTTAGCAGTCAGGTTAAAGAATTTGGGATGAGCCAAAAATTACCATAATCAGCCAAATTCCTACCTTTTATTCCAGATAACTGTATCAGACATTGGCCATGTGCTTGGTTACTAACAGAAGAGCTTAGAGAATTAGCATTTTTGTAACCTTGTAAGGTCTCACTAAAGGGTCAGTGGCATCTTACATAGCAGGATAGTTGGATGAGCTCAGGAAAGTATTCTGGGTGTTCTGCTGTATGATGAGGTTCTCTCAGTCAATGAGCACAAAACCCAAATCCAAAAGTCATCCCAGAGAAATTAGTACAGTATTTGGCCCATTGTTAGCATACTGTGCTTAGCAATCTCTAACACAGAACAATACCCAGTAGATTTTGAGGGTTTAGCTTTCTTCAAAACTATTCCTTTCCTTCATACAAAAAAGGACAAAAAAGAAGAAAACACAGAGGCATGGGAAAGTAAGTTAGGCAGGAAACAAGTCTGTATTCACATTTGTTACCCAGAAGAAAAGTAGATTTGAAAAAAATATATATACGCATTTGAAAAGCTGAACATTTTAGCTTAATTTTAATTACTATTTATTCAGAGTCCTGTGGGAAAAGAATGAATGCCATATAACATATCTGATGCTGGAAGGCCCTGAATATCCTCAAATTTATGTTGATTAAAGTAGGAAACATGGGAACAGAAAGTCCTATTTCTTATTTTTTATTTATAATCTAGGCTACAGTTTGATAATAGCAAAGTAAAACATTAGGAATTTTTTATCATGTAAGAATTCCTAAGAGGAGGATCTTGAGAAGATTTATGTGTAAGGTTTTGTAAGAGATGAACCTCATCTGCTTTAGCTGATTGTGTGTGTGGTCAGTCATCCCTTTTATAACAATTTTGTTGTGAGGTTTTTCTAGTTCACATCCATAGGACCAATAAATGCAAATGCAGGGACTATAGTAGATGTGTCTCAGTTAATCTTACCTGTCATTGAAAAAGCAGTTTCAGAGTAGCTCTGTCTTTAATAATATAACTTAAAAAATTCAAGAAACAAAAGGTAGTTCATAGAGTTAGAGTGCAAAGTAACTCAATCCATTTATGTTATTTTTGTGTTTGTTATACTTCATGGGAATAAAGGGTAGTCTGCATTCTCATAAATCAATAAAAAAAGCAAATGACATGTGAACTGACTATATATGAGAATAAAACAAAAAATTCAGTACTGCTAGACTTATCAATATTTCTTACTTCTTTCCTTTTAGTAGGTACATCAAGTTCTATAACTTTAGATAGTCCATCAATGACAAATCATTCAGGCTTTTTCTCACTACTATATAATTCCCCAAAATATTTCTCACTCCAGTGTCAGAAATCACATCTGCTGGCCACTGTCCTCAAAGAAAGGTGAATAAATTCTTCGTAGTATTTCCTCCCTAAAAATACCTTTGAGAAGAGAGGTTATCTCCATAGAAGGCATCATCCCCAGTTCTCTTCAGTGTCTTCATTAACAACCAGGACACAGGACTCAATGGAGAACTAAATTACCAGACAGCACTAAATGTAAGGAGCTGTCAACTCCCTCAAGACCAGGAACAGGCTCCTCAAGGAAATGTCACAGTGTTAAATCTGAGTTCAAGAAGTGTTTGAACAACACTCCCAGGCACATGGTGTGATTCTTGGGGTGTTCTGCACAGCACCAGGTGTTGGATTCAATGGTGGGTCCCTCCCAACTCAGCATTTTCTATATTTCCATGGTCTCTACTGGCAAAACCCTCCCATTATTAAAGTCTTACTTGCAACACTACATGTCACGTTTATGTTAAGAATGATTGCTGTCATCCCTTAATTTTCTGTTTCTTTACCTTGTACCACATGGGAGGGTGTTGCCCAGTGGTGGCTGTGTTTTTGGAGAATCACTACCAGACACTGGAGCTCACTGGAGCACTGGAGTGTGGTCTACAAAGTCTGATGCTGACAATGTACAAACAAATCTCCATTCTTTCTGCACAATCCAAAGTGTGCAAAGAGATTAAATACTGTGACTTGATGTAATACAGTGGGGAAAGAGTGCTATGCACACATACTTCAAACAGAGTTTTATATTTTTTAGCAGTCTGCAGAGTAGATTTTGTCTGGGAGAGGTTACAGCACAGATCCTACTGCATTTTCCTGAAATGACTGCAACTAAATGAAATAACTTTCTCTATATCAGCACATATCTAAAAAGAAAGGGAGAACCGTTCCAGTGAAGATCTGCTTTATGAAATCATGGCAGTGCTAACAAGGCATTACTACAACATCATGTTTGGTTCTATGAGAACCAGCAATTGTTAATGTTTAGTTGTAAACTTTCTGGTTTTCTAGGATGGGTTTTTCAGTTGGAGGGTGGAACTATGAAGTTCAAAATATTTCTTGAAACACTAAAAATTTTAAAAATTAAAGTCACTTTAAGTAAGAAGGAAACTATTTGATAAATATTTTCATTAAAACATACTTTGGCTTAGAAAACATCATAGTTATCAGCCTACAGATCCATTCTCCAAATCTTTATAGGATTAAAAAGTAGACATGGTGAGTTTTTGGGGGGGGGGGTTGTTGCTCAAAATTAAGTTCTACACCTAATTCTGTACAAGTGAGAGAGAAGATTTTTTCAAATCCAAAAAAAAATCCAAAATAATTAGCAAACAGTTCTAAACCTCTTTTGACATATGACCCATTAAACTCCATATTTTGGCTTTCAGATATATTCTCTGTTTCAGAGAGGAGATGCGTTCTTCATTTAAATCTGCCTGACTCACTTGCAGTGAGCCTGCTGTATGAGTAGCAAAATCAGCTTTATCTTGACCTGGACAGGATGCTTAATTAACTCCTAAGTTCCAAAAATTTGCTGAACTTATCCACAATGTTCACAGAACACTAGCCTCAAAATGCCTATCTGTATTACCTTGAAAGTTAATTAGGTTTTAAATTAACACAAACTGTACACTTACCAGGTTTTCCAAGATCAGCTGCTTCAGGATTTCTCTCAAGATATCTTTTTTATTACACTGATTCATATCATTCCAAAGGTCTGCATGTTTCCTTATCCTATTTCCCTTTCCAGCAGCTGTTAGCTACCTTTGATCTGGGAACATAATTTGATAGAGTAAGGTGCTGTGTTCTGGCTCCTCTCTCCCTGTATCAGAGGGGTCAGCCATCCACATGTGCTTACTTTTTATATTCCCAGAGGTAAATAGTCACACTCAGTCTCTCTTTGTGTTATCTTTCAGCTTTCCAACAATTGGTAAAGCTTTTAGGTGTTTTTAAAATCAGGGAACATTTTCCCATTGGTGTAACAATGTCCAGAATTTTCTAAATTGCTGTCACTGTCTGTACTTCACACTAGGTGTCCAGATCTCCTTGAACACAGGAGAGGGAAATGTAAAGATGTGGGAAAAGACCCTGAGTGTCAAACTTCACTGTGACAATCTTACAAGACTGTCTTTTGGGAATCAATCAATCAATCAATCAATACAAGCTGTGAAACATCAGAGCAGGTGTTTAGTTTCTAGATTTTGGTGCCTTCCTATCCTAATCACATCTTCCCTTTTTCTTTCCTTTCTTTGTTAGGCTAAAACTGTACTTACTCTTTCTCATTCCTATCCAGTTGCCTTTTGTACAATATATTTATTTCTTGTCTTTTCTGTTTGTATAAGAATCTTGTAGCACTCAAGTACACACACTGAAAAATAAAGATTAATCACGTAAACTGAAAACTCGGAAGAAAAGAATCAACTGAGCTGAAAATGTTTAAAGTCCTGCAAGGGTTTAAAAGGTTACAAACTGAAAGGACAAAGGTTTTTGGAAGCAGAATTACGAGTAAACAACCTCACCATGACCTCATGCTCATATATGGAGTGAAGAGGAGGAGATGGACGCGTTAGGCAGGAAGTTATAAGAAATTTGCTGAGCTAAAAAACAGCAGAGAAAATAATATATGAAGGTCTACAGTTGAATCTGAAGAGGGGAATCTCCAAGGAATAACTGGAGAAAAGAAACTACATTACAACATTTTCCTGGCCTATAAGCCTAAGTTAGGAAGTAAGCAAAGTCCAGACCCAGTGCCAGATCACTGGGATTCACTGAAGCTTACTGTGTGCCAGAACATTCTCCAAATTGAACAAGAGGGAACAGAGACAACAATGACCTTGTTTTTTATAATCTTTCTTAACTAGGAGCTGTAAAGCAACAAAACCTAGGGACTGACCTGGAGAAGATCCACATGAATCTGCTTAGCTGTCCACAGGAAGAAAACTCCCAGAACAATGCACAAGAGGGCTGAGACAAAAGAGATTTGGATGACTATCAAAACGCAGGGAAAGAAATTCATCTCTACTACCAGACAGGATGCTCAAGAAATGTTTTAAAGGAATTTCTGCAAACTGACCTTATTACTTTTTTAGTGTGAGAAAACTGGCCAGTTTACCTATCAAGTGAAGAGACAATACCAGTTCAAAGAACATCTGACCTTACTAGAGCATGATACCAGAAGCAATGACTATAAAGAGAAGTTACTGGAATGGCAGTCTGTACTTATTTATATTCAGTTTAACTGGAAAGGGGGCCAACAAAATACTAAGGAAATGTGGTTAACTGACAAAGCACTATACTACAGTCAAAAGGAAGTATGAAAGCCAGGGTAGGAAAGAATAGGAATTGGATGTGAGTAAAAAGCCTACATGGAAAAAAATGTTGAAAGAACCCAAAAGGTGTTTATTTTAGAGAAAAAGCAAGGGTCCAGGAGATGGAGATCCAGTAACAACTCCAGTTACTATTTTGGGATATAAAGAATCTGAAGATGTATGAAGCTTTAAACAGTTAATATAATTAAATAAACTTAGCATCCTCCTTAGTGTAATAGATTGCTTTCATATGGTGATCTAGACACGTAAAGGGTGCTTTACCAGGTTCTTCCTGGAATAATGTGTGGGTTAAGGTATCCATTCCTTCCCAGTCTCAGACAATTGTACAGCAGGCATTATACTGGAGGGGTCTCATCTAAAATACATTCAATGCCTTATATTGAAACCCAGTTAGTTCCAAACTGAAAAAAATCCAAAACTCTTTGCTCCATCTTCATATAATTATCATCTTAGTCTGCTGACTTAGGATTCTCTCTGTCTCCCTGATATTTCCACAGTGAGTAGAAAAGGACAGGCAGTTGTCAGGCAGTATTTTAGAAATGGTCCCAAGATGTTTCTGCATCCTCCATTGAGTATTTATGAAGAGTTTGGAAAGGTTAGACTTCCAGGCTGGGTGCCTCAGTTAAGTCCAAAGTCAGATCATGGCTAACCCCAAACTATCCTTTATCCCAGTGCCTCAGAGATTAAGGTAAAGTAAGACTTCAGGGGTCAATTATCTATAAAAATTAATTCCTTAACTCTAGTCTTTACTTTGTAATATTGCTTTCAGGAAGGTTTCTATACATAGAGACTACATAAGGTCAGCATTTATGTCCTGCAAATGAGTCCCTTAAAAATTTTCCTGTGCTCTTGAATTGGTTTATAGAAATATTTGTTCCACATGAACATTTGCCTCACCACACTTGTCCCAGCTTGTTATATATTTCTTTGTTCAAAGACTTGGCTTCTCATTCCACAGCAATCGTTAATATAAAATTTAAAGGATACAGGGTGCATGATGCATAATTGCTTCCCATTCTTGGACTGCCAGGTTTCTCCCCCCCCGCCATAGTCATGGCACTCATGATAAAGATAAAGAGAGAAATCTTATTCCTGGAACATTGTAAATGTCACTGAAGCAAGTCAAGTGATCCAGAAGGACCAAGATGAGATAAGAGTGGAATTAATAATCTCCCAGAGGTTAAGCATGTAGAAGCTGAATGATGGACTTCCATAGGAACAAGTTCAGAGGAGTTTTTCGGGGCGTGAGTGGATGCGGAGGTAGGTACAGCATATAAAGGCAGTAATGTGTGTGTGTACACATACACATGTGTTTGTTTATTGTAGATGAAGGAACAGAGCGAATTCAAAACTCTATAACTCAAAATAAAATGAGCTGAATTCATAACACGTATTTGTGTGGCAGCCTTTACTGCACATGTCACATCTGGAATAATCTGGGGTCCAGATGGCTGGATAATGAGAGCTCACTGGCCTGTCCTGGAGAAGGTTCCCAAGTCTCTTCCCACACATGTTGACTCAGGGAGCTGCAGCTGCTGTGCCAGTAGGCACACCACACTGCAGGCTAGATCTGTGTACATTTGAAACAAGTGTGACCTCTGCAAAATAATTCATCTAGGATGGGTAATCCTGGAATAACACAGACTGGAGTAATCTTTGGGACAGTGACATTATGAGGAGGGACTCTTCTAAAGGAAGTATTTCACTGTTAGACTACAGCAATTCACAAGAAGCCTACAATCTGAATTTCAATTGTTTTCTCACTGTGAATTACCATTAACTGACTGCTCAGCAGTCAAAACTATGGGGAACAGTCATCAAAACAGCATATCACTACTTGGGTACTTTAACCTCATTCATTCTTTTTTGAATGTGCTGTCAGGCTGTTGGCTCTGCTACAAAAATAGTATGAACTAAGGAAAGACATGTGAACTCAAGCCTAAAGCAGTATTTAAAGGGAAACAGACTAAGTATTAAGGCCTGTGGTGGTGAAGGAGGCACATACACACAAATGCTGAGTCTATTGGCTGGTCACAGAGAAAGGATTTTCTGCAGGCAAAATAAACCCCAGCCCAGTTATTAATGTTATTAATTTTTTCTGGATCATCCTTTGTGCCAGCTCCACCTATCATTCACACTTCATGGATAGTTCAATTAAAAGCACTAACAACTGCCAGCTTTATAATGTTAAAAGAAAACAGTTGTTATTAAAATAGAAAATAGCAGCAACCCATATCATCAGACCACCATAACATTGCACAGCTTGGCACAAGTCTCAAAATCTCTGCTGTACTGAGGCCCTGTCCAGACCACACACAGAGCCTGAAATAGAATATAAATCATAAAACAAAAGATGAAAATAAGATGTTATGTCTTAATCAGGATTTTCAATATAATCATCTGCTTTGCCTAATCCATAAGTGGCATAGATGACAAAACTTTCCACCCTAGGGGAAAGTCTGATATTCTGATACTTATTTTTATAATTAACAGAGAGAAAAAGTTTAAAAATTCTCCTTTTTATTTTTTAGCTTTTTAGCTGAATTATTTTAATATCCTTGAATCAATGTATTTTATCTGATCCAAAAAATCAGATCCAAACTGAAATAAAAGGACCTATTCTCTCTCCTAGCATGCATCCCCAGGGACTAACTGCCATGCAGTATGGAAAACATAGTCCATATGCACAGCATCTTTTCTATAGGGAAGAAAAGCATGAAAGATCCAAAGCAACAAATTTTATGTGTCATTTCTAAGCTTATGCTGAAACAGAAATTAAACACTGGCAGACCTGAAATATTTCCATCTCCCATGGACTCTTCAGAAAGGGGGAAGAGAAAAAAAAGGAGATTCTTTCTTATTAAAATTTCTCTTCTGAGAAAGCCACATTTACTGTCATAGAAAATCATGTTCAAGTTTAATCATTTCACACGTTAAAATTCCTGCCAACTCTATATGAATGCAAAGAACAGCCACTTCCAAATGTGTATACGTACACCTTACAAAAAAATCAAAACACTACTAGAAAACACCCATTCTGGTACTTTTGACATTTCACATGCAACCATTAAGAAATCCTCAAATCAAGAGTGTTTTTTCAACTGTACTAGAATCCTCTTGTGCTTGTACTTTATTATTCAGTCTTTAATTACACAAAATGCACACTGTATTTTCCACAGACTCCCTCCACCTCTTCCCCCCGTTTCATCTGCTGTGCAGAGTGAAAGGTGATGCAGAAATGAATCAGTGCTGTGCACTGAATGAGCCCATTGTCCCTCAGTCCCTGCCTTGCCTGGCTCGCTGCACGGCTTAGAAGGTGTCCGGTAAATGAGGCAAAGGGCTGCAGGAAGAGGATTCTTCATCCTGTGCTCACTGTGCCTCCCCAAAGTGCTGTCTGCAGTCATGTCATTAAACATGCTGCTTGCAGGTCTCAAGCACGGGGAGTCCAAGCTGATGTTATCTGTGAAAACATAATGATAATTTTCTGTACATTTGAATAAGAACATTTGCAATGTTCTTTTATGTACAGATCAGTAGGACTTCTGCACTTGATATTAGACTTCAGCTGGCCTAAGCTTTCTTCAGCAACATAGAGCATTCACTGACAAATTTAATTCACAGACACTTTTATATACACATGCAAACACACACTAAAATAGAGGGAGGATTTGAAATAAACTCCTGTAATACTTGAACAAATTTTACTCAGCCGTTACAGAAGGCAAAATCCAGTTTATACCACTGCTGCTGAAGGGTGGCCATTTATTTCAGTATCAGAAAGCTTGTTATGTTGTGTCAAGCTGATGCTGCTGAAGACTACTGAAGTGCTGATATGTGAACCTAATTTGGAGGATTTGCAAGCTGTGGAAGTAGTAAGATCACAGATAACAAGGGGATGGATCTATTACACACTTTCTCTGGTTTCACCATGACATAATGCTCCAAAAATCAGAAAGTAAAATACAGAGTTGGCCCCAGTCCAAGCATCCCAATATGTTAACTACAAAGTTATTTGTAGTTAACTTTGTAGATTTGTGGATGTAGCATCCAATTAATTTCTTTTTAAAAAATAATTTAAATTTAAAAAAAAATTAACATAATCAACAGTTGTGAAGCTATAAGTCTTTGATAAACACACAAAGCAGTCTTCTTCCTAGGGGCAGACTGCAGTGGAAACTCAGGAGGGATATAGTGCTGTCTCTTTCCTTTTCCCCTCCAGTGAGCTTCACTTAGCACACCGTGAACCCTGGGTCACACACAGTCATATGGTTTGCAGAGCTCCACTCCTCCTTCCTCTCTCCACATCACAACTTAGCTTAGCCTCTGCCTTCTGGTGCAGCATACCTCTGTCCTGAAGAGAACAGGCAATCTGAATAATCAAGCAGAATATTCTGGCTCAAATTCCATTCTGGCTTTGGCTGCTTTAGTAAAACTGTCAAAAACTAATGGAAACGTGTTGCATTTACTGTAATGGTTTTTGTGTTGTAAACACCTGGTCTTGATGGTTCAGATATTTTGTATATGCTGTAGAAGATGATTTAGATCACTGCTGGCTTTGAACTTTTAACATGTTACTACCAGACTACTCAAGCAGCTATTTTAGAAGCTGTGTGAGAAAGGACAGCTTCACTGCAAACAAACAAACAAACAAACAAACACACACACACACAAACAAAAAAAAACCTGAAGATTTTTGTATGTGATGTTTGAATGAAACAGACATCTCAGTTTTGAGAGAAGCCAGCAAGAAAGTGTTGCCATAAAAAACTGTGTCCACAGATAACGCAAAAGAACCAGAACCAAATCACCATCCTGAACTCAAGCTACACAGATTGAGCCTTTTTTCCTAAAACAAGGATAAGTACCCCAATCATTTAGCCATCATCACATCCAGTGTTTTTGTGTTGGGTTTCTGTAACTAGAAATTCCATCTTGAACCTGCAAAGCCTCTCTTGAGAAAAAAATTTATTGAAACTAACATGCTTCCCTGTAAAGTTTGATTTGGTTTTTGCACTTTCCAACAAAAATAATCATACAAAAGTATGACTTGCATTATAATTTATATCTCATTTATTATCTTGGCACCTGAATTACAAACAAACTTACTTGTAAGCCGAAGGATCTCTAAACAAATCTTACCCATTTCCAAAGCAGCCAAGCTCCTGAGTTTTGTCTGATTTTTATTTTTCAATCTGATGTCTTGGACCAAAGATTCAAGAAATAAGACATTTGGCTTCTGTTTTCAGTTCTTCCACTGACTCTCTGTTGCAGCTTGGATAAGTCACTTAATATCGCTGTCCCACAGTTTCTTGATCTACTAAGTAGACACAGCAGTATGCAATCTGAGTGTGTTACAAAGCTAAATTAAAGGCCTTAAACAAAAGATTCTAAGTGTCACTTCCCTTTTTTTTCCCCTAGTTATAAGATCAAAGAGTGAGAGAGGGAGTGTATTGTGTTTATAAGCAGTGAACATCTGATAAGTTTTATAGTCTATGCCAATATTGCTGTAATGCCCTTTTAAACCTACTGTCCCCAACTAGAAAAAATAAGAATAAAAATATCATATAAACAAACAGTAGTGCAAAAGACATGCCAAGGTGCAAAGGACAGTTATGCAAATTCATATCCCATTAACTTTGGCGTAACTGCACAGCAGGCCTTCCAGACCCCAAAGTTTTCTGATGAATAACACCACACAAGTTTTCAGTGATCGACGTATACTCTCTGTTATAGATCAAAATCACTTTGCTTTACTCCATTTTCATGTTTCTTAGATTCATTAATCCCTCTAAAACTTCAGTCAAAATGGCAGTGTTGCAAGTTCCAAATGTAATTGCTTGTGCCGTGCTATGTTGATGCTGCAGTTGTGTATCAGATCTTGTAGCTTTACACACAGATGGATAACGAGGAACATTATTACCAAATCTGCATGGAGTTATACAGCTGAAAATTGTTCCCATACTCACTTCCATCTCTGATTTAAATGTTTGCCTTATGTCTTTAAAGTGCATGTCAACAGAATATGGGAGCATGCCCTTATTCACGTTGTCATCAGACCACTATCATGTCAGAAATACTCATACCTCCAGTGAAATTACTACAGGAAATAACCTTAAATGTATTACTTGGCACATCATTTCTGTCTTATAGAGCACTGCTACCTACTCTAAAAGCTTATGTGTTTGTTTACTCTTTTAGGCAGAGTGTACTGGACAGTTGAATAAATCTTTAGCTGGAGAAGTCTTCTACATTTTAATTTCCTGTTGGTTTTCTATTCCCCTTTCAATTTACTTGCAATACAGATGCCCAATCCCCACATGATGTTTCCAAATCTTTTGTGCAACCTAAAAATCTCTCTTTTTTTATCAAAACCTGTTGATAATGTTGCATAATTGCATGATTATCTGCAGGTTCTGGGCTAATTACAGTGAGATTACAATCTGTTCAACACTTTTCACTGATGCTATTTTTCCAAACTTTATCTTTTTAAAATGCAACTTTCTTACTAAATTCTTTCTGTCACAAGCACCAATATTCCTGTATTTATACATAATGACCTCAAATCTATCTTCAATCCAACGTGATTTTGCTTTCACAACCAGGAAGTTTCTTCCATTGGGTCTGTGTTACTTCTTGCAAAAATACTGGCTCGACCTTAACCCATTCCTTGGACCAACACAATCTATAATACAAAATACATTTTCAGTTTTTATGATGTCAGATAAGAAAGATGGATGTTCTTCCAGCTGAACTCATCATGATACCACATTCCTTTCCCTATATTAAAGTTCAAAATACCAAGAACTGTCAATAAATATAAAATGATAAATAAGAATCAAGACTCCAAATCTTTATCTCCTGTCCTACCCAGGAAAAAAAGAAATGTTGAAGTCCCTGGTGACTTATTAAATAGTTGTCACCAGAAAACAACCTATTTCTTAGGGAATGAGATTTTTCACTATAGCCTCTGTCATTGATGTTTGGAAACACATTAAGAATTTAAATAACCTAGACTAAAACACTGGAAGAAAGATGACTTGAACAGGCTCAGAAGGCAGAAAAAAAATCCTTCGTTTTCTCAAATGTCAAAACAGTGTCTCAAAGATTATACCGTTCAATCTATACCTAAATATGCTATAAAAATCCTGCCTTGGTTGGAGCATCAGCTTAAGGTAAATTTCAGGCACAGAATATGAAGTCACCATGAGGAAATTCGTTATCACAAATATTACATCAATCTCAGACCTGCTGTTCAAATGTCCATGTCTCAGAGCATTTATAAAACTGCTTCAAGTCTGGAGTGAAGACTGTATTTAAAAGCTGTCTGGAACAGTGCAGCACTCTACAGTAACAAAAGTGTTTATCTAGGCAAAAGACATGATTTTCTCACAGACCTTTCAAAACTGTGAAATGGGCCCACTCACCAAGTAATAAACTTTAGAAATCCCACCACCTTTTGCTCCAAGGTCAAAGATCATTTCTTTTAGACGGACTTGTAAAACCATAACTGTATCTATAAACACAAAAGAACAAACTAAAAGAAGCTCTACTAAAACAAATCTAAACATAGTTTTCCCTATGGGAATGAGTTCTGAAAAGAAACAAAACATGCTATTGCTCATGTTTTTATTGAGTGTGATCAATACTGAATTAAGGAATACGATAAAAGAACTACATCTGAAAGGATACACATACAGAGGTACTCCTACAAGAAAAGCACCTCAAGGTGAAATATCCACAGAGCAGAAATACCTACCATTTAACCATATTTATTGTTTGACCTCTCACCCTTAGGTCAAAGTTCTGAACAGTTACAGATTTAAAAGTTTCCAAACAAAACAATATTATGCGTAGAAATACCTTTTTAAATACTCTTACATGCATTTGTATGAATGCACGATCAATCATTTTACTGAGAAAATTACATGCCCTAGATTTCAGCTACGGCCCATCCTTCAGAGCTTTTTTTATTTAAAGAACCGTCACGTGACTTTTTTTACTGCACCTGAAATTTTCAGGGATTACATATATCTTTTATTGTAAAAACGCAACACATAAAATAGACGACATGTAGTAAGCAAAGTTATTATGTCATTTCCATCTAAAGATTCATATCAACTCTCACTAACACCATAAGTCCACCTGCTTCATTTGAATTTATGCCCTTGATTTGCTCTGATGGTGTTTTAAATCCCCTGCCATTTTTTTTTTTGTTTTCTACCACATGTCTACCACATGTATTGTATAAAAATAAAGGTTATTTTTATACCACCCACCTATAAAGATTATCCTACTACCACAATGGGCTAAAAATTCTGCTCAGAAATTTAATCTAAATATAATATAATAAACCTGTGAAAACCCAGTCTACAATACTCAATAAGAATCCTAAAAGTTGCCAAATGGAAGATAACCACTTGACCAAACAAGCATATTATTTATTACCTACCCTGGAATGAGAATCAGGTCTCCAGAGATGAAGGGCTAGGATACTAAGCCTTTATTCTAGGACTGGAAAAACTATTTGCCTCTCCACATTGGTCATTGAATTTAATCTGCTCTCTGTTTCTTGGTTATCAAAAATTCAACACACAGTTTGGCTGTACCAAAGGTCTAAAAACTTTTGGCTTCAGCTGGAAAAATTCTACCTTATGTCACACTTGTAGGCATTGTAACTACTTGAGACAGTGGATATCCTCCTCCTACAGCGTTCCTACAGCAACCCAAGTTCGGAGGACACAAAATCAACACTGCCCCAATGTCAGATTTCCTTCTCATTCCTTCTCTGGAAAATTCATACAAACACGGAATTCCGTACTCCATATAAATACAAATATGAGTACAAATTTTGAGCTTTTTTTCTTGAAGGTGTTTATTGCGTATCGTAAATGCCTTCAGAATATGCTACTAAAATGCATGGTTTCTGTGAGCAAGCCACCAAAGAAATCTTTTTCTGGTTATTTCCTGCAGTGCAGGCTCAGAAGTGTGCAAAATCACAAACAGAGCAAATTCTTTAAATAACAAATGTGTACATTTTTTGTTATAAGTAGCTCTTCATGTCAAAAAATAATCTTATTGCTTTTGCGAGATAAATCTGATGACACAGTCTTGAAATGTATTTTTGTTCTATGCCACTTTTATCTCCTTTGTAACATTCCCTAACGTGACTGCCAGAATGCTGTTCTAATTTGGGGGATAATTTTCTATATGAGAACTGACAGAATGAAAATAAATTCAAAGTTCCAGGAAATAATGAGTTCCCAATTATGTGTCTGATTACTGTCAGCCCAAGGAATGTACAGACTTCAGAAATGGAAGAGACCACTTTTCCTTTCACCAAACTGGGAGTCCTGTGTTGATTGCACAGGGAGAAGGCTTTCAAGCATTTTTAAATACTCCCTAGTTATACATGAGAGTTATTTTGAGGTCATGTTCACGTTTCCAGACCGAATACAATTCTCTGGTAGAGACATCTGAGTCTTATCTGCCTATTTCTGGCTCTGTTTGAGAATGTTTATATTATTCAATGTGGGAGACTTGAACTCATGACAAGGAACATGATAAATTTTCTTAATCAAACTGGGTATCAAGAGGTGGTCTGTCATCATTTCCCTTTTGTTGTACTGTGAAAGAAAGCAAATAAGGAGCATCCAGTGTGATCCCCACTTCTGTTTCAAGTCTCCCCACCAAATCATTAAACATTCTCTGGCCTTTGTCAACAGCCTGGTAAACATCCAGAGAAAGAATCAGAATAAAATAGTTTATTTAACATTCCTCTCCTCCAACTGCTGATTAGGATAAATAGTTTGGATAAAAAGCCTATCTGTTCCAAAAATCACAAAAAGAAAGGATTCAGCTATCAGCAAAGTTTAGATTTGGTTTCAAATATTTTTAAACAGCAAAAGAGTTTTTTGTGCTCTTTGATATTTTCTCCATCCTCAGCACATCATGTTAGCACCGTGTCAAAGCAAAACATCAACATCAAATGATCACTGGGTAAACTCCAGTGAACTGGAGTGAAAGGCTGGAGGCTGAAATTCCAGGCACAATATAAAATTTGGAGAGGTGCCAAAACAGAGCTTTTTTTAAACTGCCTAAGAGGCTGAGGAATTGATATCCAGCAAATCCCTTCATTGACCTAATAGTTTGGAAATTGCTAATTCTGGTCAGACTGATGAGTCCTCTGAGCCAGGATCATTTCCTCTGACAGGGAAAAGTGTCAAACGTTTCAAAGAAAAACAGAATCTTCTTCCTCTGACCACCATTGTGCTCATCATAATGAAAACAAAGCGACACTGTGCCTAACAAAAAGCATGTACCTAGCACACAGAAACTTGCGGTCAGCTCAGGAAGTGAAACAGAAGAATTCAGAACTGTTTTTTTATTTTTATCCTGGACAAAGCAATTTTGTATCCTAACCTACTTGCCTTAAAATACTGGGGGACAGCATACTCTCCAGTAATTAGTTATATGCTCTGAAAATGTGGGGGTTTTTTTATTTATAGTAATCTTGTTCCCATTTAAGTTTTCCAACTGTCCCATTGCTCTTGTGTGATACTTCAGTAAACAGAAACAGCCAAATGATCTGAGCAGCATTCAGAGCTCTTTGTCAGATGCTGAGCCGGCACAGATTAGAATAGCTCTATTGCGTTCAACCATCATTTAAAATATTGAATGACTACAAAAATCTTAAATGCCCATTCTCTGTGTTTGCATTCTGTAAGAAACAGTCAATCAACAATTATTTTTTATTGTACGTCTGATATGTTTAATATCCTTTAAACATTGGGTCAGATCATCAGTTAACATAAATCAGCAAAGCTGAAGTTACTGGATCAGTTTACACAACTAAGAATGTTGCCTGTGGCTTTCCCACAGTAATAAAGTTAGACCACATACCCACTTTGGCTGAAATATCTGAAAACATCCAAAGGATCTGCGTGCTTAGCTCCCTTTAACAGGAATTGGGAATAATCTTATCCATCTATCTGATGGGTAATTTCTATTTGCAAAGCACAGATCCCCATGGTGCACACACACCCCAGAAAGATGGAAATCAAGAAAATTCCACAAATGGACTCCACAAAGGAATGCTTTGTATTTGTATTTATATTTGTATTTATATTTGTATTTATATTTGTATTTATATTTATATTTATATTCATATTCATATTTATATTTATATTTATATTTATATTTATATTTATATTTATATTTATATTTATATTTATATTTATATTTATATTTATATTTATATTTATATTTATATTTATATTTATATTTATATTTATATTTATATTTATATTATCAAGAAACTCTAACCATAGAATATGTTTATATTTCTCCAGTGAAAACTGCTGCTGGAACAAAATGGTAAAATCACTTCTAATTTTAAAAAATATATACCATTAAATTTCTCTTGAGAGAAAATTACACAATATTGGCACTTTAAATAATGCATGGTTTTAGAGTTCATGGTTAATATACTAGTAAAACAGGAATAATATAATAACTTATGAGTCACGAAGCTATTAAAAATAGGTCAATTTTCATTTTTACTATTGCCTATGAAAATCAACTTTTTCAAAACCACTTCTAGGAGGTGGCTACATACCTGTACCACAGAAGAAGGGTTCCACCACTGAAAATAATCCTCCTAGAGTAACTCTGAATGTGTACTGCAAATTGTTCAATATCCCACACCATAGGAATAGAAGCACTTTAAAATCTTATTTTATTAATTGTCTCAAAAGTATTCAGGATTTTCCAAAAAGCTACAATTGGTTTCTGTCCTTCTTACAGTTTAGGAGAGCTGGCAGAAAATGTGATCAGAACAAAAGGAACAAATGCTGGAACCAGAATGGGAATCAGAGAGATGCCCTCTCATGAACAGCGATGTTTGGAGGCAACCATCCTCACCAAGAGTGCCAAGGAGTATCCCACCAGCATGGGAGGGAAGCAACACTTACTGGGTACTTCATGCATGTAATTCAGAGTAGGGCTTGTGAAATACATGTTTAATGAGTGTATTCTCTCACAGTGAGAGTATGTATAAAAGCCAAATTTCATTCTTTTGACATGATTTCTGAAACAGACTGAAGACAGAAACATTATTCAATAAATATGAAGTTAGTAACTGACTCATTTCAGAGTCACCCTCCCATATTTCACCTTTTGATTTCAGAAACTACTGCCAGACTCAGCCAGAAGAGCCCAACATACCACAGGAGGGTGGTCTGGGCTGGCAAAAGGAAAGTGAGGGACTTCCAGCTCATCATTACAGCTTGACCTGGCAAGCTGGAGAAATAAAAGTTAAATAGATAGGGAAATCAAACAAACAAGTCCAATTAATTAAGAAAAAAAATCATCAAATTAGTTATTCTCTTCTTTCAAAAGGAAAAAAAACCAAAACTTTGACTCAAGTACAACATTAATATTTTGGTATTGACTCCTCTAATTCACTTTCTTGCAACTAAGAATAAATTTTATGTTTAATGAAAATAGGACACAAAACTTCTGTGGTAATATAATTTGTATATTTTCAGCTATCACAATAGTGGATCTCAGAGGAAAGAGAAGCAGTAGCTGTATGCTGCCACTGAAGGTGAGGAGTGCAATACTAGAGCAGTAGCAGGCAGAGAGAAGTAGAGAGAGGAAACCAGATATGATTTCTTATCTGCAGAAGTGAGCCTGGAGCTGGATCTCCTGGAGAGCATGAAAAAAATAACTTTTAAAAAAAATTTTATTTTATTTATTCCTCAAAATATTCAATATGATTTGAACACAGAAAGATCACTGGAACAGTAATACATAAAATACTATTTAAATTTAGCTATTTTAGTTTGGAATGGATAGTTTGGAAAGAGTTTGTTTCAAATTGTTGTATGCCATCTGTAAAATGATTACATATGCATAAAAAAAAACCTTGGGGGAAAAGGAAAAAGAGAGAAGAATTGACTAGTGGAATCCCTTGTGAAAGTATGTTTAAAAATACTGAGGTTTAACACAAACCAAAAGAAAGGCCAGGAAATTCTAACTTAAACCTAACAACTCCATCCTGAACCCATGCTGCTGAGAAAAATAAAAGGAACAATGCTGAGACTTCAGAACAGATCTGCAATTTTAACTGAGCTTCCTGATTCCTCTCCTTTTGTTAAACACTTCTAATGTTAACATTTAAATAAATAGTTAACTGCATTTATCACTGCTCTTGATAAATAATAAGTTTTGCAGCCTGAACACAGGGTAGGTCCATTTGCTGCAGCCAAAGCACTGTGTTTAAGCACTTTTCATGATGTTTCTTGTGTAAACAAACATCAGTGAAACCTTTTGAAGGTTCAGTTTTATGGCAACGTCTTAATATGGTTCCATACTAGAGTAAATGAAGATTTTTTCAGATTCTCCCCTCGGGATGATTTTTAGCTTTGTAAAAATCTATAAAATTATTGAATAATCTTACATGCTTGACAAAATTATAATTACTGTTAACTGGATATATTATTATTATTTGTTGCCATTAGAAATTATTGAATGTCAGCATTTCCTTTTCAGTTGTTAGTGATTTGCTACTTGATCTTGGATATGCTACAAGAACATTTATTTTGCTTCTGTAATGTGCTTATTTGGAACATATTATTAATAGATAGTATTATATTTATAATAATATTATCTATTTCATGCAATATTCGTTTTCCTTTCTAATAACTATCTTATTGCCATTCAGCATTTATATAAAAAAAAAAAAAGAAAGTTTAAATCTTGCTCAGTCAGATTAAATGTGCATTTAAAAGTGTTTTGTAAAAGGTTTTTATAAAAGTGAGACTGTTCATGCTCATATTCTGATTTGGCAAAATCTCCCACCCATGGAGTAGATGTAAGCCCATGCTGTTCTTCGGCCACTCAAAAAGAAGCAACACTATTATGCAGTCTGAGTATCCAAATTCCAAAAGCACACTGCAGCTTGTATTTTATTTTATCACTTAAATACATTTAAATACATTTACTAAATTTCATATCATTTTCATCTGTAAACTGAAGGCAGGAAATGACCAAACAATATTCATCTGAATTGTCTGCTGAGTTTTCTCCTCAACATCATCAGTTTCCCTTCCCACTAGATACGGACTGCTTTGATGGCTTTTTTCTTGAGCACATATCCATACATGCTAGTTTTTTACTGCTCTTTGATGAGCATTTAAGACTCTGAATATTTATTTGCTTCTCTCACTGATTTTTTTTTTTAATCTTGTTTTTCTTCTAATTTGACCACCTGTTTGCTATTATGCTGAGTTCAGCGTAGGTCTCAGCGAAAATATTTCTACTGTTGGCTGACCAAATGGACAGTGGTTGTATAACAGCTGAAGTTTGATAGGTGCAGAAGATGAGCCTGTGGAAAATGTGGCAATGTGTTTTGCAGACTTAAAAAGGAAAGAAAAAAAAAGAAGACAAAACAGTGCTCTGTTCAAAAGCAGGCACTCTGTCAGGGTTAGAATTATTATTTATAGTTTATTCTGATAGGCAATGTATGAATATTAAGCATAAGACAGGCCCTTTACGGTAATCAAAGCAGGCGAGAGAGCCAAGAATGGAGCACTGGGGGCACACAACATTTCAGGTTTGGGAAGAACTGAGTAGTGAAGGATGAAGCTAAGTAGGGACATAGAACTGAGCATAGAAAACAAACCAAATAAAAGATAAGGGGATAAGTGAAAAGACTGTCAGAGAATGGGAGGAAACAGGAGAAATTTGAAGCTAACAGTCTATTTGCTTAGTGAGAGAATCCAGTCAAAACCATGAAAGCTTCAGCCAAAATCATCATCAGTTTTTTGTTTTATTAGGTTTTCTTTGTCAGTAAGAATGGGCAAATTTGCTAAAATGCTATACTGAAGAACAATATTTTCAGACACAGAAGCCTCATATATATCTGTTATACCTCCAAGTGTGGGACAAACATGATCCAAGGGTGGAGCAAAGTTCCACAAAGAGAGAGGAGAAATTATACATTCCAGAAGTCTTTTAAAATATCGTAGTGGCATCTAGTGAGCAAAGCATCAGTTTCAATTGGGAAGAAATTCAAATGTGGTCTTGAACACTGAATTAGCTAGAAAAACAACTCAGATAAGTTAAAAACACCTCCAGCAATTTAAGGATGATTCAGAGTTCTGACCAGAAACTACATCACATGAAAGATTAATGTGTAGGTTTCAACATAATAAAAAAATGTAAGAAATGGAAACATTCCTGGACCACATTACTGCTGCTCTGCCAGCAAATTAAAATAAAGAAAAAAAAAAGAATAAAACAAACTCCATCTCCTCCAATTTCCAGTGGCTTATTTTAGTAACTTCTCTCTGCCTATATAGAGAAAGAGAACTATATTTTCACAGATGGAAATAAGTGACTCTCTTGTGCCAGGATTTGGCAACTGCTGCCCCATATTGGAAGATCTGGGAACTCTAACTGCAGCATATTTGCAAAACGTATATTATATACAGAATAGTTCGTCTTGCAAAGCAGCAACATGTTCAAGTGAAGGGAACTGATCTGCATAACAGTTTGGAGAAAATTCTACATCAGTGGCAAGTACTGATTCAGACCTCTTTCTCAAAATGCATCAGTACACACATTTCCATGATCTTAAAGCTGAACCTGAAACAATGTATTGAATCTGCAGTCTTCCTGAGAATTTTTATTCATCCCTGGACATTTGGAGTTCTGAAGCTGTAGACCCACCCAGTACTACATGAATATATAGAATTAGTCCTTGCTTATGTATTACAGCACACTGATTGAAAATGTGCTTTTCGGTCCCACCATACAGACCATATTATACACATAGGTGAATAAAAAAAATGACAAAGCAAAGGCAAAACAGGTGCCATAAGCCAGCCCTGCTGTAGAGAAGAACAAAACTGACAGTGGGGCTTAGGGATTGCTTGAGGTTCAGATTGCAATTAAATTCCTTTCTTATATATTCCTTATATATTCCTTTCATATCCTTCAATAAATTGGAAGGATATTTTGAAAATAAAGAAACGCTGTTGCAAAATAGTGTAAAGAAAATGTCGATGTGTGTTCTGTTAGTGATTCTCTTGGTATTTAACAAGCAATCTATCAGCTGCCCCTTGCACACAGAGAATCTAACACATACATGAGCTATTTCCTCAGGCTCATAACACAGAATTTTGGCAAAGCTGGAATCAGGTCCCATTTCTGCTTTGTCCCTTTTTCCATAAGCACAACAGTGGTTGACCTGGCAGCTCATCCACCCCTATGGAATTGTGATATTGATTATTTTCCTAGCTCTCAGTTTTATGTTTTTCTTGCATCTACTGGGCATCAGCCCTCTTTTCTTGGAGTGGGAGAAAAGAAAGCAAGAAATTAATACAGGAGAAAAAAAAAAAGAAAAAAAAAAGCAGAGGAACTCCAAACATATCAAGTTACCTTTCTGGTTTGCATCACCAGATATGTTATCATTTTGCTGAAGCCCTGCATGTGAAGGACCTCTTTTTCTTCCAGCCCTGGGGCAATCACTGAAATACAGGGTACTTCTATGAGTAGAGTGCACCTTTGGAAGATTTGGAATGGGTATTCTGGAACTTCTCATTTCAATCCATTTTGAAGAGATTTCAAAATATAGTTAATGAGATTGTCTGTTCAAAGCAACAGAAGCTCCAACATTCCCCAGGTGAACATGGGATTGTAAACCTGGAAAACTGCAGACTTACTAACATAGAAATACTAAGGATAGTCTGTGCCTTAATGAGATCCTTAGGAAGTTTTGTTACCACAAAAGATATTCTGAAAAGCTTAATGTCGGTGCTATGCAATGGCAAAAAAACCCCCAACTTTCTTTGGATGTGTAAACTCGAGATTATTCAGCACTGAGAAAGGAGTAATCCAACTGCTGTTATTCTCAACGCTCATAAGGCAAGTACTTGGCCATACTTGTGTCTGTACTTTGGGGAGGATATCAAATCCTGGAGTTCAAAGGAGGGTCACAGAAATGAAACAGGGCCTGGAAAACAAGTCTTCTCAATAAAGGCTTAAGGAAAGCTGCTTATCAGATAAGCTCAAGCACAGATTACAGGCACACACAGGGAGAAATTCTGGAAAATAAGAAGAAGCTTTTTGGCAAGGACTTTGCAGGACTCATTTTTCCAACAGAAATTTTTTTCCAGCAGAAAACTTCAATTCTTAAGCATGGCAATTAGTGAAGATGATTAAACATAGAGTAAGTTAGGGACTATGGTATTGAGTTTCAAAGGTTGAAAGTAGCTCTTTCTGATAAAATTTTTGTTCTCGTTGAGCTTTAAGGAAAATTTCTTTGGCATTTTATTCCACAGTTAAGTGTGTTGTTATAGATCAAGAGGTAGTGACAGGAAATTAAGCCAAATGGAAGTGATGTTCTCTTAGGTGTCTGAACTGATGGACCTATATCTCCTACATCCCCTTATCTTGGGTACAACTGTAGAAGTTGCACCTCCATTGTCTGTGACACATCATGCTCAGAGGCTTCAATCCTTCAATTAAAGCCAGGAAGATTTACTTAATTTCTGCTTTACATAGCATATTTTATTATATTTTTTTACCCTGCTAATTCATCCAATTGTTGCCTTTCTCCTACGCAGCAGGGACAGACTGTAGCTGGGGACTGAGCGCGGAGGCAGCAGGGATGGCCAGGGTGGGGGAGCTCTGGGGGAGGCTGATCAGGGACAGCAAAGCCTGGCAGTGCCCTCAGAGCCCTGACACAGGGTCCAGTGATAGGGTCCTGCAGCACTCCAACATGGACCCTTATGTGGCACATGGCTGTTCAATCCAAACCATCCAGCTCTTTCAATCCAATCAAGTCTATATCATTTCAGGGCACTCAGCAACCTTTCTGCACCTGACAAGGCCTACAAGAGAGCTGGAGAGGGACTTGTTACAAGGGCATACAGTGACAGAGCAATGGGTACTGGCTTCATACTGAAAGAAAGTAGGTTTAGGTTAGCCATTAGGAAGTAATTCTTTACTGTGAGAGTGGTGAGATGGTGGGTTGACCAGAGGACCTATGGGTGCCCTATCCCTTGGAATGTTCAAGGTAGGCTGGATGGGACTCTGAGGAACCTGGTTTGTGGAAGATATTCCATCAGGGGTTGGAACTAGACAATCTTCAAGGTATCTTCCAACCTAAACTGTTCTATGATTAGCTGTTTGTGCAGCTACTCTTTCATACAGCTTTGCTCCTGAGAGTCAAAATACTTTGTGCCACTGCTGCAAGGGAGCAAGCCAGATCAATGACAGTCAGCACTGGCAGGGCAAGGTCAGAGAATTCCTTACCCTGTTCTACTCCCTGTCTCTTTACACACACCTTTTATGTCCCACACAATGCAAGACACATTTTGCCTAATGACATAATTTAGCTAAACCCAGAAACTTTCTCTCTGGATTAGTCAGAGCATGTCCATATAAATGGGTGAAGTCCAGTAGGGCTGGTAGCAACTCCTCCATGGGTGCTTTTAGCATGGGCTGAATCCAAGATGCTTCTGCCATTTCATAAAACAGATTGTCCATAAGTAGCTATTGCAGAGTAGCAGTGAATAGTGACTGACTTGCTTGATTGCAGAAATGATCAGGCAAACTTTCCAATGCAACTGTATTCAGTAAAGAAATAAGAAATTTAGTGAGTGAAAACATAGGCATACCTGCCAGATGTTTTTGGAGAGCCAAGTAAAGAAACAGGATACTAAGCCCCTCCTATACTACTCAAAAGAGCAGATCATGGCTGTGAAAAGCAGTTGCTTTCTTTCCCCCGTTTTGTGGGTGATGCAACCTGTTTGCTCTAAAACACCATCTGACAGATTCCCTGTAAAAATAACCAAAAAGCTCTGAGCACGCATCTCATCTCTCAGCTCTGAAGTCATGAAGGTTGCAGGCCTCGCTTTCCTTCCTTTAGACCAGAGAAACTGGACATGGCAAAGCTCAGTTGAGTCAGCCAGTCTGTGTTTGTGGACAGAAGGCAATAATGCAACAGTTCTTGAAAGGATGATGGAACAGTAAGGTGTAAATTATTTGATTGTAAAACCAGTGATGGTCTGACAGTTCTTAGGCCAACTTTGTCCTTGTTTACAATGTCCAGGCAGGTCCAAAGCACACCTGCTGATATGCTGACCCCAGTGGCCCATCTACCTGTTTAAACTAAAAATAAATTAAAATTATGAATAAATAAATAAATATTTTTTAAAAGCCACCAGTCTCTGAAATCTCAGCTTTAACTTTGGCCTCATGGAGCTGAAGGGAAATCTCATACAGGCCCATCCACTGAGGAAAATTTCCAAACCCCTTGGACAGCTGCAGTTTTTCCAAGACCTGTTTTGATTCTTCAAAAAATACCTGAAGTCTCAGTAGTGTCCCTCTCTTTCCAGCCCAAAGATACAGATCAATGAGCCTGATAGTAGTCCCAGAGAACAACAATGCTTATGCTTCCTTAGCCACCTTTGTTAAATGGATTTGTTAAAATAAAACATACATGAGAAAGTAACAACTAATAAAATAAACCAGATTTAAGTCCTTTTCTGTTCATTGAAAACTTTTTCCAGACTACTGTTAGGCATCATTCAAGTTCCTAATCTCTGTGCAAAATCGAATATTGTACCACATAAAGCGAATTACTTGGCAAAATGTGACAGATTTCACAATGGAAATACTGAAGGTATTTTGTTTTTTTCATCTTATGTTTGTTTCTTTAACAGTCTAAGAAGACGAAGGAAATAAAAAAGGTCACAATTGAAGTATGAGAGGGACTCATAATTTAGAACTTTTTGAAAGCAATCACAGGGAGTCACAGGAAGATTGGAAGTGCTGATACCTGGAAAGATACCTATAAATAACAGCACATGACAGGAGGTACCTCTTTAGGCTCCTACTCACCTTTCAACTTCTTTTATTAATTACTACATAATATTCTCACTCCTTACAGCACTTCCCTCACTCTTAATAGCGTTATCAGCTTAGCTTCCAGAAAATGGCAGCTGAAAGCCAGCAAGGTCACATGTAAATTCCCCACTCTGTTCAAAGCACAGGATAACATTTGTATTAATAAACATTGTGACTATTGAATAGTTTAATGATATTGCTTTCATCTCAATCTTTTGAGCTTTTCCTCCCTCTTTCCTTCTCTTTCTTTTGCACCTCTTTTTTTTTTTTTTTTTTTTTTTTTTTAAGCCCTGGGAAAGTGCTAAAGAATACCGCTCAGTATTTCATAGAAATTAGGTAAAGTTATCCCTTTTCCCTTTATTTATTAGGGAAATCTTAATTTCTTTTCTCCACACTAAAGATTTCCACATTGTGCTACTTCATAAGGAAAATATGGGGAGAAAATGGGGGGGGCGGGGGGGGGGAGGAATGAACATGGGCAGAAAATTTCAAATAATTTTGTGCCTAAGTTCAAACATGGAGAAGTTTCATGATGACAGATTAGATCAGTGACCAAGATATTATTTATCACACTTCTGTACATTACAGGGGTTTTCTTACTGTTAAGAAACAATACTTTTTTGGGAAATAAGGGAGTGTTTTGATCCTAAGGGCAGAATCAGAAAGCCTTCCAATGTTAGCCTTTTCCAAAAAAACAATGGGTAGAACCAAGATTAGACTGCAGGACCAAACATGAAATGATAGCTTGCTTCATTCCCAGCAGTTTTGATGCATGCAGATGACAGTGTCTTCACAAATGTCTGAATTAGATGGTACTTCCAAGCCCCAGGTCAGAAACAGAAAAAAAAAATAAAGAATGGTTTAATCAATGGCATTAATATTCATCGCCTTTGGTATCATGACAGTTACCCACAGATATTCAAATTCTAGGATTGTGTAACATTTTCATGGATTGTCCTTGTGATTTCCAGTGACAACCACATTCACAGAGTCCCAAACAATGCTCCTGCTGGAGATCTGTGGCGGACAGAATCCACTGACTAATACCAAGTCACTTTCTAGTTTTAGTTTCTGAAACACATGTTTTACTTTTCAGCAGATTGCAGGGTAGATTGGCATCAACAAAGCGGATAATTTAGTTCACTAATTGGAAATAATTGGAGGCTATAGAATTCTATAGGTGAAAAACAAGATAAGAAACCAAGAAGGCAATTTAGGAAGAATATAGAAAAGGGCATTTCAGCAGACACTTAACACCAGGAAAGAGAAGTTGCTACAGCATTATGCTGGGATTCATGGAATCCCCAGTTTATTTCTAGCCACTTACCTGCCAAACAACTGTTTTGATTGTCCAAGCCTCATGATCTAAAAACTAAATCACAGAATAGGGTATTTCTGTAAAGTGTTTTGAGATTTTAAAGTGAATATTCAGCTTAAAGACTTACTCCTATTATAGACAAAGCCATTAGACATGAAATTTAGTCTATGAAAAAATTAGTCACAGTTTGCCAGACTCACAGGTTTTTATACTTGAAATTTACTGTTCATGGAACAATGCTGTATTTGTAAGGTGGCTGGACAAGAACTTTTTCTGTGGTGTGTAATTTCTATTGTTCACTCCTATTTATTGTAAAGGAAATAGATCATGTTGTACCAGGACCAAAGGTGGTATTAGCTACTAGGTGCCTTTGCTATTGAAGTAATAAATTATCAAGTTTTACATCAGCTTTACTAAACAGGCAACTCTATATTCATAAGCTGAAAAAATGAAACATTGTTTCAGAGGAGAGATTCTGATTCAGAAAGGATTCCAAATTTCATTGCACTGAACTGATAAAAGAAACACTTCCCCCTATTACTACATGATAATATCCAATTACACAGAGAAAAAGCACAGAGACCTAGATACTTCCACTAGATTATTGACCGGAATTATTTGGGAAATTGCTGGAACATCTGCATTTCTACTATCACCATGCCTCCACATTTCATCTTAAAATACCTGCTCCTATTTGTATCTTATTTACACCCCTTAGCAAGGCAATGGATGCAAAAAGAAAATCATGAATTAAATCTACTACAGTTTACACACTGACAATGATTCTTTTTTACTCTCATTCTTTGGCCATTGTAATTTTATTTCCATGCAAAGAATTTGGCCCTTTGGCACTTTAGAGAGAATCCAAAGGACTAACCTTTTAGTGTTGGGAAACAGCTAATGTTCCTGCCAGTGAGCTAAAGCTGGAGTATCCCTTTGTCATGGCCAAATTTATGACATGGATCAAAAACTATAAAAAGCTGTGTTGCATCCTGCCATTAAGGAGAATTAATATTTTCAGTGGTATGTTAACCAAAGTTTTTCCAGTGTCTCTCGTTAAAAGCAGATTGTTGACTTTTCATCCTGGTGTGCCAAACATTTTCACTGAAACCCTAACAAGACTTTCATCTTATAACCATTATTTCTTAATGGACTTGGATAGGGGCAGTGTACAGGAATGGATTTCCTTTTCAGCTCAGCGCAATGGCCCATCATTAGTGTGCTGGGTCTTGGAGAACCATTACACATGCAAACATTTAAAGTATTTCCAGGGTAACTACTTTTCTTTCCTGAAATGCAATTCATGTTTTATCTATTATATTTAAGGAACATTTGGTCACATTTCACCTTTCAAGTATCTCTACTATGATCACTTCTCATTCTGCTGTATAGTAAAAGTCATAATGAATGAGATCATGCATAAAAAACATTTTTTATGGAGTGGATTTTCTAGAACTTTCCCCTCATCCCGGGCAATAAATCCGTCTCTGAAAACCACGAAACCCAAATGCTGACCATTTGACAAGAATATAGTATGACGACATCACTCGCCACTTATTTCTTATTATTGGGTAGATAATAGCATTCATATTTTGCACATAAAAAAATAATCTGCCGTCTGCCCTTTCAGTGCTTCTATTTTTAATGATATTTCTATTCATTCCTGTTTTCCTACTGGCGTTGCCCTAATATATGTCACCAAACAGAACTCACTAGCTCTGCAGGAATGTTGGTTTTGTTTTTTCCAAGCTGACACATGCAGTGTCAACTGCTTTCAAAAGTTGTCCATTCCTCCTGTTAAGCCCTCTCATTCTTAATATGTACTTCTAAAGATTCCTTAACAATTACATACACAGATGCAGATTTGGAAACTTTCAACCTTTGACGGTATTTTGAATCATGGCCCTATTGGCAGCAAATGAACTCAAAAGTAACAGCCCTGGAGTGTGATACCATCAGTTCTAAGAAGCTGTGTAATATTTATATGTCTTCATTCAGACTTTATATCAAATGTAACAGGCTTTGCAACCTTCATTAAGATAAGCTGGCACCCAGAGGTTACCATATGTTCCTCTTTTTAGACTAGTATTTAAGTGCAGATGTATATTTATTTTTCCACTCTACCGTCCTCCCTGAACTTTTCTTACTGCAAAGCTAATGAAACCATCGCTTTAATCCCTGCTGGCCTTCAGGGTACATCATATGGTCCTTACTATTTAAGAATTCTTTTTTTGTGTGCTTTTTATTTCCTTACTTCTGCAGTATTTATAACGTCCCAGTTTAAGAGGCTTTGCTTTTTCTATGGGCGTCAGGAAACTAAAACATTCAGTATCATGCTGAAGGTGGAACTGCAAGCCAAACTGCCTAAGTCAGACGCAGAACAGTTCTTCCTCCACCCTTCCCCATTTGCCCAGCATCTTCTTAGTTAGGGGAGCTGTACAGAATGGCCTTCATTAACAGGCTTGTCAGACATTTTTAAGTTGGGCTGCTCACCATTCTAATCCAAAACCCTTCCTGTATTCCAGTGATTATTTATTCAGACAACATAGTCACTATAAACTTCCAAATATTGAATTCAAGGTTATTAAGGTTTTGAAATAAGCAATCTTCTTTATAGCAGAGAAATACAGAAATAAAAATCTGAAATTTCTATTATTTCTCACTCTGCATTGTAATTTTTCTACTTTTTCTTCAGGCCTGATTCAACCATTTGAATTAGTGAAAGCATCATAAATATGATGGGTGATTTTTAACGATTTTTTTTTTTTATTAGAAAAGTACCTCAAATCATTTGAACTATGGACCCCTTTCAACTGCCTTGAGTCACTCATGTAACCTTTAGTCAAAAGAGCAAACACAGAGCATGCTTTAAGACCTCCAAAATATGAAGGCTACAAATTTGGACCCATTTTTTTCATTCCCTTTTTGCAGCGGATGAATTCTTTGGTGCTTGATACTAGTCTATAAGATTAGACTTTTATACTATGTTTTATATTTCAGCAAATCCCACTGAACTCATTCTCGTTTATGCCTCTTCTTAGAGGAGACTATTATATGTAAGCTGAATCTCTTAACTATATCAAATCCAATATAAACACCCTCTTTATAAGACACACCTCACTCTAATGCTCAGTGTGGAACTCCTAACAAAAATTATAAATGGAGTGCTTTGTTCAGGCATTTAACTCTTTCATTTCTATAATCAAATCATAATGCTTAAGCTGTTTTTATTTTTCACTTGAAAATAAATATTAAGGGAAGTTGTAACTTAACCCATATGATGTGTTTGAGGAAATCTGGGAGAAGACTTTAACAAGAGAAGAAAACCTAGGATGTGACTTTGCCAAAATTTTGAGGTTTTTAATCTCACTTTTTGGAGGGGTGTCTGGGAAGGAGTGGGGGGGAGGGGCAACGTGCTAAAACTCTGCTAATTGTTGGAGAATTCAAACCTGTTTTCATTTATTTGAAATTATTACATAATGGAAGTGGGACGCTGTAATTCAACCCAAATGGACGACTTCAATAAGCGGGTGGAAATGATTCAGTACATTAAAGAGAAGCTGTTTCAATAACAAATCTTTATTATAATCAGGAGTGAAGTGGTTAATTTAAGTTTTTACTGAAAAACAGGCTGGCAAAAATGTTTCCAGGGATGTGGGGATTTTTTCCCTTTTACTCAGTAGGGGTTTGGAGAGGAGGTTTGGAAGGGAAGGAGGGCTTTGGTTCCAGGATCCCCGCATTCCCACGAGTTCCATTAAGGAAGGGGGAAGGGCTTCCTGCTGAGGCAGCCATCTGCAGCTTTCTGTGAACAGCAGGAACCAAAGGCCTGGTAAAAAGAGAGTAAACCCAGGGTGACAATTTTGTCTGCAGTCAAAGGCAGAATGTGGCTGATTTCTTTATTATTAGTCATGTTGTTACTACTATTATTATTAAGGAGGAGGGAGAGTTTTTCTGGCAGAATTAGCAGGTCTGTAATGGAATATTAATTACAGGCAAACAATAGGGTTAGAGGCAGAAAAGTGCCTAGCACAAGCACACCCCTGTCAGCCTCTCCTGGAATGTGCCATCGACAGCAAGCTGGGATTGTCATCATCCAAGCTACTGACGCTCCGCTACAAACTATCTGAAGTCCATGGATGCATGTCTGAAGTCCCTTAAGTTATTGCTTTCTAGGCTAGAGTAAATTAGACCTGGATTTTTGTAAAGTGCTGTCACTTAATGCCTATTTTATTATGGTTATTTTTATGCCCATAATTCGAGGGTAACACATCTGTTATTTCCTCTACTGCCTGGCTTTGGTGAACGTTGCCTATGGAAAGTAACAAAGAGTGACACTGGAAAAAATAACAAGGGTGTTTTAACTTCCAACATCTGGAGAAAACAATATTAAGGAAACAGGAACAAATAGGTACGGTAGCCGACAAAGCAAAAGTCCACTTTTTAACAACAGTACTTAGTTTATACAGTACAGTAGACTTTTATGATTTTTGTCTGGGCAAGTTAATACAAAAAATAAGGTTGAAAAATCTCATTAAAGAAGCAGCAGTTCCAGCTCTTGTTTAGGTCATCCTAATGCCAAAACCCCAGGTACAAAGGGAGAGTAAAAAAAAAAGGGGGGCTAATATCCCTTCCAGAAAAGACTTTTAAAATTCCATCTCAAAAGCTTCCTGTTATGCAGTTTTCTATAAAGTTTTATCACTGCTAAATATATGTCCCTGGCTGCTACCTATGCAGATACAGAAAATTCTACTGTGTCATATGGAACTTGAAAACTGAATTAAGCATTCCTGTGGAGTGATAAATATCAAGATTAAGAGACCAATGGTTGTTTTTTTGAGGAAAAAAACAGTCAATTATAAAACCTCTTAATATTTGCATTCACATAATTGAATATAAGAAAATAAATCAGAAAATATATCAAATAATCCTTTAGGGAAAGAGTTGCATTTACCATACAAATATCTGCCTCGAAAGACCACATTTCAATACTATTTTTTTCTTTTAAAATTTGATATATTTTACAATGTACATTCCTAAACCCTCCCATTTGTTGTCTGAATTCCTGTTTGTGACCTTGGAATTCCAAATTTATTATGTCATCCTCTGCCTTTTTTTCCAAGGGCATTGTATTAGAAAATGAAAACAGTATGAAAATACTTCCCTGTCCCTGCAGACCCTCTCATTTTCTCTTGTTAACAAGTATTGCCTTAGAAAATTTTGTTTTTTAAATGAAAGGCTAGATTATACTTATAATAATTTGCAAAATACAAGGTCTAGCTTTATTTCACAAACGCTAAGGGATGGGTGTAGCAGAATCTGCTCATTTCTAGCTACTGTTTTGGGGTACAGAGATTTCTGCCTTTATTAATTTTTTTTTAAAGGAAAATACAGATAAGACTATTGAAATAGTTCCTGCCTTTCTTCTTTTTACTCTCCAAAAGGAGGATTCTGCTTTCAGTGGCACGTGATTATTTTAGCAGTTTTCCTCATGTGAAGGGCATATGTAAGCAAAGACTGTTTCTCCAGCCAGTAATGAGGAGTAGATAGGTGGTGGTTAAGAACAGGTGCCTGAAATGGTTGGACTATTGCTTGTGACAGCAAAAGCCAGAGGAAACCACTACACACCTAAACAGTTGATGTGTTTTTTGGTTCTCAGTATACATGCCCTGCTTCAGTAAAGGACTCCTGCATCGTTCTGGTTTCCATGCAAAGCTAAAGGTACTTTTCTGAGTAGGTTTTGAGTAGGTCACTCATACATCTGTCTGGATGTATGAGTGACTTCAGGCACAGGAGAAATTTCTCCAGCTCCTGGCTGAATATCCCAATCGGGCTGCAATATGACAGGTTGCAGTGGAAGAAAAATTCAGCCATGAGACATTCCACTTACAAATGATATTTGATTAAACCCTTAGTGAAATGTGAAAGCTGACATAATGAATGGCAGCCTACCCTGAAAATCCTCCTTATTTTAATAGGCATTACAAATGCTCAGCACCTCACAGGATTAAGTTCAAGGTCAATTTTAAACATAGATTTTCCTTCACAAGTACTAATCTTTCTAAATAAACTTCGGGATCCAAACCTACAAAAATCAGCTTTAAAAAATATTTGTCTACTTTTAACACTACCAACTTAGACCACAAGTTGTGTACACTCCCAAGAAGAACACAGGAATGTGTTTCTATCTTTAAATCATAAAACATTGTTTTCATCAGATGAGGCTGTTGATGTAAACCAGTTTTCCAAAGCAGAAAGAAACTGCTGAAGCAACATAGGCATTGTACCATTTTAAAATAAAAGCTCAAAAAATCCTCAACCCCCCCCCAGACAGCTATACAACTTTGCCTTAATAATTTTTCTTTTTAGAAGTTCTCACAATCAACATTATTATTTTGAAGGAATATGATTTTCTTAATTTTTGTTCCCAAAGCTGCTAACCCATATTTGGAGAAGTTTTCCTTCTGGAAACATACCAGACACTCTCACAGAATTTGAGATATTTAATGTCAAAATCTCAATTTTTTTTCTTGTGTAGGTTTATAAAAGATTCATCTGTGATTGCTCTGTATCACATGTTGCAGGAAACACCTTAAGTTTCAGTGGATTGCAAACACAGTAGGCATTATTGATGAAAGGTACAACATCTGTTTAAATGGTATCTAGGGTTTTTCATTTGGTTAATAGTTTCATAGCTTTAGCTATCAGAGAAATGCAGTACCTATGGATAGCACCTCAGAAAAACATGCAGGCATAGCATATGCATTCATAAATGAGTTAAATTTATCACTGAATATATGGGTCTCAGGAGACCTCTTTATCACTTAAGTCCTCAAAGTAAGGCTCCATTGGGATTTGAAAAATCTGTGGGCTTTTTTCCAGCCCTGTGAGGTGAATTATACCTACCAAAAGTAGAGATATGCCTGTGCAGACAGGTGCAAGCAGTTGCCTCAATTCCTCTGTGTCTCTGGTCCCAGCTAGCTGCAACCCAGCTCCAACCCAAAGCTACACAAGCACGTTCTCTGAGATATACAGCTATTGGCTTGGGCACTGTCAGCCTTCATGCTGGCTAGGAATCTCCCAAAGAGCTCCTGAAGTGAGCTTTTAGTTAAATCTGTTTAGTATAAAGAAGACTTAGAAATAAAACTGAAGAAAGCAATAACACCTTTCTTAATTCGTTGAAAATTTTAAAAAATTAACATACAAACAACAGGTATAGGAATATAAATGGCCTTAAAAATATTTTACAGGAATCCCACCATGCTCCTGAGAGTGTTGTCTAAACCCTTCTTGAACTCTTCCAGACTTGGTGCTGTGACCACCTCCTGGGGAGCCTGATCCAGTGCCCAACCACCCTCTGGGTGAAAAATATTTTCCTAATAACAAGTGTAAACTTTCCCTGACACAGCTTCATGCCACTCTCTTGGGTCCTGTCCCTGATCACTGGGGAGGAAAGATCAAAAATATTCATTGAGCATTTTGCTAAAATTTTACAAATATGGACTGAATTTGTAAAAGAAATTAGGTCAAGTGCCCAGTATTTTTAAAAAAATCTTATATCCTTCCTCATTTGTTATATATGCCATAAAATGAAATAGAAGTAAATGAAGCAGAGAACACTTAGCAGCTTTACTGACAGTTTTTGTACTACCAAAACTAACTATCCTGCATTTTTAAATATATATATATATATTGGGAATTTACCAGTTCAAATAGTAACCAATGACCTTAGCTCACTAAAGTACCTAAACATGCATTTAAGCACTTTGTGAATGCATAGAATAAAGCAAAAGCTTAAATTAAAGCATAAGTTTAAGTCCTGTGCTAAACGGGAACATACCTGTTCACATAAATTGCAGTTGCAAGGCAAGCAATTGGTCTACAAATTATTCTGAAATTATTCTAAAAACTATCACAGAAATCTGAGTAATTCATAATATTAGAAAGTCAACAGGAAGACCAATATCTGTCAACTGGTGTTTGGAGTAAGCTATTGATTCCCAAGTGGAGCAAGGTTAAAATGTTATAGCAACATGATCTGGCATGATTTTTCAAAAACTTACAAGCAAGGAAAATGCACCAGGGAATGCACCCAGGGAGCATTAGGCCATGCTTCTGAGAAGGCTGGATTTAAGGATAGAACTCTGAGGAAATCACAAAGAAAAAAGTCATATGTCTTTCAGTCCCCATGGATCTGCTTATGAATTTATAGCCAAGGATATGAACCTCTAGGTTACTTGTGCTTCAGATCTGTAAGAAACTTTTCCTTATTAACTCTTCCACACCACAGACAACACTCCTTTTCATAAACTAGTACTCTGTTCTTTCTATCAACTGTATAGCAAATAAAATAATGATTTTTTTAAAAAGAGAGAGAAAATCAGTCTTTATTAATCATGAGGAGGAAGGAATAGAGTCAAAACAACTTCATTCCCCTTTGTTTTCCAATCTGATTTTGAAAGAAAATGAGATAAGCTAAGGGAAAAGAGCACTGAAAGATTTCCGAGCTGAATCTCATCGGCTCAGCACTAATCAAGGGGAATTTGCAAGAGCTGTGACAGATGTGAAAGAACCGTAAAGCGCAAAAGAAATGGAAAATATTTACTAACCCAAACACTGTTGTCCACTTGTGCTCTCAACCAAGACACAATGTCTCCCCTCTCATGTTTCAGTGTGATAAAAACTCATTTATGGAATAAACCACAAGAAAGGTGGGGGTCATTTCTTCTCTGTTTGTATTAGACCTGGCTTCTTAATTGTAACATATGAACCCTGAAACAAATATCCATTTCCTTTGTACCATGGGAAGAGGAGGCCTTTTCAAGCACAAAACGTAATTGAAAAAAGATATTTTCTGGTTTTAATAAGAACTAAGCCAACATGATATAAAAACCCTCTATGTTTTGCAACACCTGTCAGAACTTCAAAGAACGTGAGAAGTGGCTTTTGCAAAAAATAACAGGTGTCAGCCTAGAGATGTGGGGTCCAATATGTGGCAGAAGCACAGCAATTCAGGCAATTGCTGTTAATAGAACACACAACCCAAACTTCCCTCAAAAAGCAAAACAGAAAAAGCCCCTTATGACCCACAAGTCAGAGGATATTTTTAAAACTCATGTTCATATTATCTCATAAGTAATATATCATTGAAATATGCAAAGGGTTTCAAAAATAGGCTGGGACAAAACTGAGGTTAAGAAACCAAGAATTCAGGGCCAGGAAAGAGAGAAATAAATACTAGTGTTTTAAATACAGCCTGGCAAATGTTGATTATTGATGAAAACAATGCAAAATGGATCATCAGCTAGATAAAGGTAGAGACTGCATGATCTCGGAAGGATTTAGTCTCAGAATATTAATTTTCCTGGTCATAAGGGCTGTAAGATATGCAAAAGCCTTTAAACTGATAGATCTCTGATACAATCCTGAATACTGGATAGAGTTCTCCAGTTAGTGCAAAGGAGGACATGGTGAGTGACCAAAACATTGGAGGTACTACAGAACTGATACTAAAATCAAATTACAAGTTGACTGCAATTCGCATACCAGCCCCTGCTTTTCAACACACTGCAGATAAAAAGGACCATAGCTGAAATCCCAGGATGGCTCATTTATTATAATTTGTTTATGATTACATAGTTTTTAGTGTAATGTCACTGAATCGCCGCTGAAAGCAGGCATTGAAATTTTTGAGGGGTTAACAATATAAAATTTCCTTTTCTTTCTTTCCAGCTACCCAAGAGGGACAGAGAGAGTAACATCCGATTAGTAAGCACACTTCCTCTGTGATGCTAACTGTGAAATATGTAGCTGGCCCTGTGTATTCACAAGGAGTATGTGCATGAAGCATAGAAACACACTGGATTGTTTGAAACATAGCAACGGTCTGGGTTACAGGGTTCTCCCTCACTGCTACCTAATTTAGCTTATTGAGGGTTATTCATGGTCTGAGCCCCCCTGAGGAGCTGTCATGGTGACTCATGACAGCCCCATATCCGGTGTGTTTGCCATCATGCTTTTGTATATGGGAATATAACATCTCTTGCTTTAGAGATAGGCAGATGAGCAGTGGATGTGGGGTGTTCAGGACGGATTAAATGATTTGGACATTTTCTCTCATTTGTTATTAACGTACCCTGGGGAGCCTATCTAATAGTAAAACAAAGTCACTGAGATGCTTTGGAGATCCTGGGCCTGAATTTCAAAAATATAATTGTTCTTAATTATAAGATTGAAGAGTGTGAATCTGTTCAGCAGATGAACAACTGTTTGCTTCCCATGATTAGGAAAGCAACCAAAACAGTTTGGGACCAGTTAAAACCACAAAGAGTACATCTAGAATTAAGGTAGCTTCTTATTATTTTTAATGAGACACCTTTTTCTCCTTCAGTTCTATTCCTGCATCTCTTTTTAGTTATCACCTTATTTGAGAGAAAATTCTAATGATCCTAGTTTGCTCTGATTGTATCTCCTCAGACTGTTAGAATTTTATTTTGGGTAAAATGAATGAGGGCATTCACTGGTTTTTTTTCTGTCTTACAGGTGGTACAGCATTGACTGCCAGCTGGATGAATGCAAGTAGAAAGTCTTCCTAAGGTATCTCAATCTTGCCAGATGTTTTGCTTTTTTTGTTCCATGCAGCTTAGAGCAACAACATTCCAGACAATGCTTTTTACTGAATAGACAGTGCAGGATGCTCTCCCAGAACCTAGGGCTGTGCTCAAATTACCCAATTAATTTTATTGTCAGATGCTGAGAACTTTAGGCTGTGCCAAATTAAGGAAATTAATTTTGTTCCAAATGTTTAACTGACAACAAAAAAACCCCACCTTTGGAATCCGCATCTGAGTCAAGGTGCAGAGAATTTTATCTGTATTCTATATTCTGAAGGACACACTGCAATTCTAAAAGTAGCTTTTTATCCAGTATTTTTCAAAAATTTAGAAATCCATATGTTCTATAAAAGCAGAAAGAATACAGACAATGGCATATTTGTTAAGCAACAGTGGTCAAAATCTCCCCAGTTCCTTCAAAACCCCCAGTCAATGTTTTTCTTTAAAGTTATGTTTCCATGATTCAAGCTCTTGAGAATTTAAGTTCTTTGCTTCTTTGCAGGCTTAGCCAGCTCACTCAGGTCTTTGTCAGCAGCTGGGAAGGATTGCGAGCCCATAGCTACCAGTTCATTCAGGACCAAACTCTGGTACCCTTATTCATGATGGGCAGGAGTTTACCCTCCCTGCATTAGTTTTAATAGGAATGCATTGGGAGAAAATGCTGCAGAAGTCTGGTGCTTAGGTGACAAATTGATACATTTACCAAATACCAAACAGGATTGGAGTCTGTAAAACGCAACTGCAAAACAACAGTGTCAGGTTTCATCGCAGTAGCCAAGAAGGTAACATTTCCTGATCTCTTGAGAGGAATTCTTGGCATCATTTGCATCTTTTGCTTTTTACCTAATAGTACCCTAGAAACTGTAAAATATTCCAATTTTAATGAACAGAAAAAAATAGAGTTATGACAAGGGGATAATTGAACACTAGCTCTCCTCTCAGCTAGTAATTTTATTTTCCTTCATTAAAGACTTCCTAACAATCTTTTCTTTCTCTTTCTCTCATGTGTATAAAAAGGAAGATAGACATAAAGAGAAACATTTTACAGAAGAATCGTTTGACCCAGGCTCCTCCACAGACCTCGGTGAACCTCCCTGGCAATGAAACACAGAGAGGAAACAGGTGTGGGAATGAGCCATGCACACACTTCCCTCAACAGTGGCCACAACATTCAGACACAACAGCTGAATCCAGTTCTACAGAAGCAATGTCTGTGACATAAAGTGAATTAGTTTTGTGATAGATTGGCAACAGTGTGAGGAACCGTTTTGAAAAATAGGAGTAGTGGAAGGTGAAGAAGCATTTCTTTAAGAGATGTCTAGGGAAAGAAAATAAGTAAAAGCCTTCAGAATCAAAGAATACTGCCTGATTATTTTCAAATTACTCAAAAAGTAGTATCTCATTGCAGCATCTACTGCAGACCACCGGTGATGTTGTAGATTTTTTTAGTCTTCACAGAGGTGCTAAACTCTCTTATTTCTGTTAGTCATAGAATGCTTTAAGGATCTTTTATCTGCTGTGTATTTCCACAGCATCTATCAAAATGCAGTCTTGCTTCAAGCCTGGGTCTACAAATGATGACAAGAGCCAATCTATAGCTTTGCCTGTAGTCACTGATTCCTAGTTTTTCAATAGCACATCAAAAACAGAATTCATAAAGATTGTAAGTGATTTTTCAGAAATATTTACCTACAGCTTTCTCTTCTCATGCAGACTGAAACAGTGTGCAATATGTTTGCTTTCTAGTTAATCTAATGATTCTGTAAAGCTTTAGACACCAAACAAATTTTTATCAGTGAGAGTGTTTTTGTCTTGTTCAGTGTGTTTCTGTAAGTGGTACAATCTTCACCTTTCACTGAAAATCATCCCCATCTCCTATGGAACATAACTGCTACAAAATGTGTGTTCTTTTCACTTTGCTGAGATAGACCCAGGTGCACACTGCAATTTTTAAAACTGGAAAGGAGATGGACCTTCTACACAGATGGTGGTTTCCAAGCCATAACAAATTAACAGATCAAACTATATAATATTCTTTGCATCGCAGAGTTCATTCCCTACATGATGATATTCATCACCCACCCTCTTCCTTCCTCCACAGACTCTCAGAAGATTCACACTATATCCATTTCCAGCACTCCTCTCAGATTCCCCAGGCAAGTGCCAATCAAAGCTTCCTTTGTTGGTGATATGTACATTCCTTCATGAGCTATAAAGGGTAAGTATGTCCCAACTTTCTTCAGGCTATCATAGGCACGTGCAGTATTATTGTCCCATAGTTTATCTTACCGTACCCTAGAGAAATCTCATCATCCTGTTTTCTTTATATGGGCTACAGATGTCTTAGCCAAGCTTCCTCACCACTGAGTCACTGACCAGGATTGTTTACGTCTTCATAATGAGTCACCTTCACAATTTGGCTCAGTGTCAACACTTGTGCTGACGGCTTCAGCCGCTCTCTGCTTTGCCTAGTTCTCCTTCATCTTGTCAGTGTGTTGTACCTGTTGGAAGTAAGAACACAAAATGGCTCCCTCCTACTTTTCCTTTTCCTTTATGGATGCCACTTCTTGTTCACTGATGTCACTTTCTATCTCTAGATTGACTGCTGTTCCAAAACTTTGACTTTCATGTTGTTCCAAGTTCCCGTGCCATAGGAAATCCAACTCAGAATTCCTTTTTTGCATCCAAGAATATCACTTGATGTGCAAAATCTTTATGTGCCATATCTCTCGTCAAATGTCAAACTGCATTCAATATGTGTCTTTCATCCTCTTCATTTATAAATAGGGATATTGTGAATATTGCAAATATCTATGATGCTTTAGAAGTCATGTTGCTTTTTTCCATATGATATCTTTTCACTTACTGGAATTTGTAAATAACTAAGGATTCTGATGGCCCAAGAACTTTCCTTTTTGCACTATCCATCGCCTTAGAGGTTTATTTTATGAATGTTCTGTATTTATTAATTCTTTCCTTTTCTAATCACTATGTTTAGTATGTCCACTCAGCACCTGACTCCCCCTTAGATCTAAACTCCCTGCAATCAGTGGTTGGCTGGGATCCCAGAGTTAGTCAGTCTCATTTTCTTTTTCACCTTCAGGGTTTCATGTGCTACCACAGAGCTATTATAGTTACATTTTCAGAACAGCGCAGAAATTTAAATTTTTTAATTATAGCATTATTTTCTAAATTAACACTGCAAATATATTTTTTATTTCAATTCCTTTCTTTTAAAAAATTATTTTTAAGTTCCCTTTAGGAAACTTTTACAATTCCAATACACAATTCACCATTTGCCTTTGCTTTGCTGCATAAAAAGCCTTAGAGCAAGTGAATTTGGTTGAGAGGTAAAATACTGCCATGACTTGGAACAAGTTAAAAAACCAAAAAAACAAAGAGTCAGAATTAATAATCAGTTTTCAGGGAAAAGGTTAACATGAAGGTGATCAGAACTGAAACCAGCTTGCCAGGTTGTGGGTGGGAAGGTTGGGGTGGGTGCTGGTGTAGAATTCAAAGATGTGAATAAAAACATTGTTGTGTTTAATTATTATTAAGAATATAAATAAACATAACTAAGCTTTTTGCAATTTAATCCACAGAAATCTCACCCTAAAAAGTCCTTTAAGGATTTGGCTAGTAACTTCTAACATAAACCCTATTTTCTTTCAAAACCACAATTTTTGTGGATAGAAACATGGCCTTATCTTGTTTTTAAATACCAAAGTGGTTGCACGACAGGCTGAATATCTTTGAAGAGCTCCAAATTCTGTGTATACAAGACACATTTATTCTACAACATAAATGAATCCTTTGACTTTATTTATTTATCTTACCTACAGTTTCTTTGACATGCTAGCTTTAACAGATCCACCTATCCACCCAGAAAAAAGGGGTTTGTGTCCTTCAGTATCAGTTCAGATTAATGGCCAGCCCTATTATCCTGTTTATTTTTAAATCAATCTGGATAAACAAATCCTTCCATTTGTCATTATTGTTTTTTCTTTCTGTAATTAATCCTCTGAGAAGTTACAAATTAAACAGCACTTACTCAGCCAAAATGGAAACTTCATATAGTAGTTTCTTTCATAAAGCACAAATCAAATATAAATTCACATTTTTTGAATATGGAAATACTTGTAGTGATGAAAGTTATACTTAGCACATGTGGAATGTGTGCTTCAGTTTTTTAAATAACAGTGATGCCAGTGAACTTCAAGATGATGAAGTTTAATATGCCCTGGAACCTGCTCAGGTCCAGCTGCCTCAATCCAAATGTTGTACTGCAAGCAGGAAAACTCAGAGTCTGAAAGACTCATTGCCCTGGTGGGAAATGCTATTTATGCCAGTGAGAGGAGCTGCTGGCTGGTTTTTGTGATTGAAGGATTAAGAACATTGGCCCACATGAGGTTCATTTTCATTGCAGACAGGATTCCACTATGAAGCTCTCCCTGATATTATGACCATTTTTAGATGAGGCCAAGAATAGTACTGTTTGTATTGCTTGAGATGCTTGAGGTATTAATAAAGAGAGCAATAGACACTGTGCTGGATTCCAGAGGTGAAGAATGATGTAATAAGAATTTTTTGTTTTGAGATGCTAGACCTAATTTTGGTGCTCTTCCATGTGTGGTTCTGGGTAAGAGACCTAAAGCTGTAGCCAACTAGCCGTTTATACACTCTGACAGACATGACCATAAAACAAAACAGACTCATTATGGGTGTGACAGAACCAATATCCCTAATTCTGGAGGTTTTCTATTAAGCTGCCATTCACTGATGCACTCCTGTCTTAAAAGACCTCTCAACAACAAACTAACAGCAACAAAAATGGTATTCAGACTAAGGAAAGCCCAACGTACCCTGTACTTGACTACTCTAGCAGTAATGGGACAAGGCAGTCTCTGTCTTGCAGTTTACTCAAGTGTTATGCTATCCATCAAAATCTGGGATGATACATGACCAAAATATGGAACATCTGTATATTGTTGAGAGCCTCAGCATAATTTTTAATTAGAAGATGTGTTTTGAATGTTTTCTCACTGCTAAATAAACCAGACATTTTAGAAACACAAAGCCCAAATTATTCATGGGAAAACCAATGAAATCCCCATTCCAAAACCACAACTACCCCAGCCATGAATGCTGACCTCACCTCTGCTGTTACAACTAGTAGGAAAACTGTTGTGCTACTTAAACTAGGCATAATTAAGAAGATAAGAAGTCGGCTAATGGATTTCTCAATTATTTTGCTGGATATCTGCCAGGGAGAAAGATGCTGATCCTGATTCTGTCATTGGGTCTAGCAAACAGTGCAATGGCTAAATAAAGTATATGTTATCATGATACCCAATGCATAAAAATGGGTCTAGCAAACAATGCAATGGCTAAATAAAGCATATGTTATCATGATACCCAATGCATAAAAATGGAGATAACATAAAAATGGAGAAAGTAGTGTGCAAAATTGAGACAAAGGGCCATGAGGGAATAGGAATTTTGAACAATTTCACAAGGGATTGGGATTTTTTACTACTTTGATTTGTGCACTAGGTCTAGATCATGGGAGTGCACTGATGGCAATCCAAAGAGGCAAACATAAACATATAAGAGGACAAGAAAACCCACTGAAAGAACTGAATATTTGTGAATTGAAATGAGATGACACATAATAATGAAAATATAAAAACTTCCATTGAAGGCTAAAAACTAAAACTCTCATTTGGAAAAGATGCAGTAAAGATGCTCTGGAATCACCAGACAACTGCAGGAGTCTATAAGAACAATGTTTTTTCAAGATGACACAAGAGGCAAAGCAGCAAATTCTTAGTGTCCAATTGTGCAAGGTTTGATAGGCCTAATCTGCAATACTACATAGAGCTCTTCTTCAAGGAAAATTATTTTATTACTAGCATAGGTACAGAAATAACTTACTAGGATAGCCGGAGGACTTAATAACCTATCATTGGAGCACCTTTATAAAATTAATTTGGGGTGGCCAAGTAAACATCAGGAAAGCAGAATAGTTATATAAGCCAAGGGACAGGACTGTCACAATAATAAGACAGCAGGCACTGATCAGAAATTAATTGAAGCTGGAAACTGAAAGATGGTGTCTAGCCATTATAGCCATAACTTCTGAAGGATGGACTGCTCCAGAGTAAAGAGGCAAAATTCATAAAAACATTTTACAAACTATGAAAATATAGAATAGTTTATTAGAAACTTGAACAGGCAACTCAAGACTCAAGAAACTTGAACAGGCAACTCAATGTTAGCATTCCTTTGTTTCGGTCTGATGAATTCATCTGGAAGAATAATGCCCAGTTGGACAGAACTCTTGGTTCTAGAGGCCCATCAAGTTCTCTGAGAAAAGCTACATCACACAATCAGCTTTTTCATTAGAACAGAGAAATCATCTGTAAATTAGAGGCAGGAATAAAAAATAAAAAGGATGACCATTTTCAATGGGATATGTATGCAGACTTATACAGAAAAGGATGCCACTTTGCCCTCTGACCTAGATTTTTAGCTGACAGTTGAAATCTGAGGACCAAAGTTGCACTCAGGCTCTTTGAAATAGTGCTTGTCATGTCAAAATTTAAGGTGAACTCAATAATCATAGAATATACTTAGTTGGAAGGGACTCATCAGGATCATTGAGCCCAACTCCTGGCTCTGCACCCAAGAATGACTCCATGTGTCATTTCTTCGAGTCCTGTCACTGGTCACAAGAGAGAAGAGATTAGTGCCCGCCCCTCCTCTTCCCCTTATGAGGATATTGAAGACTAAAATGAGATTTCAATTAAGAGTCATACTGAAAAAGTATTTAACTAAGGGCTCAACTTTTTGTTTTATATACTCTTAGGCTCCTTAAAAGATTCTAAAGATTCCTTGTAAGGTAACATTAGTTTTCTACTTACTCTGACAAACACATTTCACAGGTAATTGAAAGCCATATAAATTAATTTGGCTTTAGTTAAGCAGACTTTCAGAAAAGTGTTCTAGAGGCATTTTCTTCCAAGTTTACTTGATTCTGCATGGTGGGATATATGCAAGAAACCTCTTTGAAGAAAATAGACCGTAACAGCCATCATCTCTACTGAAGTATATTGTTTAATACAAAAAGATGCAGAAAAAAATCAACCAGGATACAATGATGTTTAAAACAGATTGCATCGATGATACAAACCATAACAAAAGTCCATTTCCTTAACATCATTAAAGCAGGGAAGAAACTCTTTCTCATTCCATACATTTTAACATTTTTCTGTGTCTAATTAATTCATTACATTTAAGCAATAGGTTCTGGCTGAAAGTTCCATATTTTCATTTGAACTCCTGAAGAAATTCATCACAGAAGACCTCTTAGATCTTACTTCACAAAATTCAAGCAAAGTCAGGATTCCTTCAAAACCCACAATTCCTTCATATGCAGTGAATCAAAAACGTAAACACTGGCTTATTTCTGATCTTCTGATCTAAGTTTTGTCCAACATGCTCAGATCATTCATTCAAAAAAAATATGCTTAGTAACTGTTCAAAAAGCGGATTAAATCCTTTAACACATTATTACTGCGCTGCCTCAATAAGCCCTTAGTTTACCAAAAAGGATATTTACTGTAAATATGGTACTGGAACCAGCTGCATCACATTTATGCAGAAAGAAAACATACTGAATTGTTTAGAAAAAGAGGCATAATATAGTGGTGATGGTTTTCCCCTATACTTCTGAATTAAGAGTTTGAAATACTATGCTTGAAGTCCCATAAAGCTTGGTATGTCTTGGGAGCAGCACTCCTTGCTTAATTTGGGCCAGGCTCCTTTTTCCACTTTGAAGGAACAAAATGAGACTTTAATAGTTCCAGGAGCCTCTAGGTAGTGGCAAACTGAGGGTTCTAAAGTATTCACATAGGCAGAGCTCAGCCCACAGTATAAAGCATATTTTAGGGAGATTTCCTTGGAAACCAAGGTTGGACCATCTTTCCTCATACTCATGAAGAAATAAAACCAAATTATTTTATTCCACTCTCTCATTGCCTTCTAAGCAAACTTTTATGTATTTATATGTAATTATGAGACCCTTCTTGATTTAATACATGCAAATTGTGATAGTTTAGGAATATCCATGACTCAAAATAAGTCAAAATAGGTAGGTCTTTGGAAAAGACAGTATAAGACAACAAGAGTGCAAAGAGTAAGTTTCATCATAAACATTACAGAGCTTTATAGTATTTAGGTTCAAGAGGTGCTTTGGTACAAAATAAATAAAATCCAGCCCTCCGCCTCATTCACACCTTGCCCCCCCCAAAAAAAACCCCCAGGATTTCAAATCCCAGCAATTTCAGTCATTCGTGCCATGCAGAACTATGTAGCTCAGGGCTTTTAGCCAGGAAATTCTGCAGATGTGTCCTCAGATTAAAAGGTGCATGCAACCCAATCATGTTACAGCTTTATTTGGAATCCTTGCACTTGGAAATGCCTCTGGATGAAGATGTCCTGTATTTTTTGGCTTCTAGATAGTTTGTACAAAAAAGCATTTTGGCACAATTGGCATCCACAGTTTAATCTCTCAAAAAGGTATGGAAATAAAATCCCTTTAATTTGTCTTAGGTATGCACATGTCTTGAAAGGTTTAAGACTAAATTTTATAACACGAACTAAATATATAGCCTGAATTAACTTTCTATCCTGCCAGGATGTTCTTTCTAGCTCAAAGATGTGGATTCAGAAAGAATGCAATGAAATTGCATCAGAAAAAATAGCTTACTGTTTGGCATTGCTATGCAGAGGTAAAAGACACATCTACATGGCAGCCAAGAAGTATGATTTAAACCTTGTTTGAGGATGTGTGCACAAGCTGCAACTAGTTGGCCCAGTGATGATAAACATATAGCCTTAAAAGAGCAAAGTGTGAATTGAAAAATTCATCTGAAAATTTGGGCAAATGTTTAGGTGGTTAAGCTGCACTGAACTCCAAGCTGCCACAGCAGAACCTTTATTTGTAGGATTTAAATTCCTATCTTGCCATAATGACTAAGAAATTCTAACAAGACTTTGTTCTAAGTATTTAATGAATTCAAACAGTGGGAGTGAAATGGGGAGTGAGAAATGGGAGTACTACCAGACCTTTTAATCTGAAACTCCATTTCATCAATAAAACTATACTGTTAAATTTTTGGGATTCTTATGCTTCCAGCAAAATCTCTACCTTCTATGATTTCTTGTTGCAGTCACTGAGAGTTATTTGGAAAGTGTTTCTGAACTCGGGTTTTCCATAAGAAATTTCAGAAAATAATTCAGACGTGCTCTTCCTTAATTGACTGAACCCATAGCCTGAAAAACAACCTTGAAAACCTGGAATAATAGTGCCTGCTTGCTTCAACAGACCCACCCATGATTGTGTGCTCTAATTTTTCAACAAGATGTGGAGGTAGGGCCTGAGGAAGCCCATAAAAATGTTTGGTTTGGCTTTCTGGCAGGTTTCCCCAGCTCAAGCGCATGAAAAGCACGGAGGATGCAAGGTCCTGCAAAGTTTCCATGGAGCGCCTGACTTGAGCACCACAGAACATTCTGTACATCCCGAAGCGGAGGATCATATTGCTGCTCTCACTCTGGGGACAGCAACAAGGAGGAGCAGCAACAGCAGGTCATCAACTGGAAACTGGAAACCTGCCATCTTCTAATTAGTTGCTCTCTCCTTCATAATAATTCTATTTAAAATCCTATAAAATGCAAGGTCTCATTTGCTGCACAAGCTCAGATAATGTCAAGCCAAATTTTTAATCATGTCATTAGCCAGAAACACCTATTTAGATGGAATAAATATCATGTTCTCATTAAAATTAGGGAGTATAATACATGTCCAGGTTCTGCTCTTTCCTATTCTTAATCATTGCCCAAATGAACACAAATTTTTCATAACTGAACCAATTTGTTTTAGATAAAGTCAACAACTTCCAACAACAGTTGAATAACTTAACTTGGTTTTGGTCTAAAATTCCAGTCTTTCAGATACAAGAAACAAAATCTCATTTTTCTTACACCCTATGCTAAGGTATTTTAAACCACTCTAGTTATCAGTGATTCCAACCAAACTCCTGTGCAAGCAATCACTGGATGTATTTTAAAAACAAATAATGCCACCTCATACAAAATATACACAAAACCTTAAAGCAAAGGATATCAAAAGCATCAAAGTCTTACCATCATTTCACAGATTGTTGCAGAACTATGAAAAACACAGCAAATGGGTGACTTAGTGGAACAGCAAATCAGTTCCTGAGTCAAGAGCAGAGCACTGGTCTTCTGACTCCTAATCCAATAGCATGGAGGAAAATGACCTCACCTGGATCTAAAAGGAAGATTTCTCACATCTGGTCCCTTCCCCACCTTCCACATTTCCACCATCACAGCTCGTCACTACTTGTTCAAGATTCTGGATTGAAATTTGCACCTTGGCTCTGGTATTTAAAAAAAAAAAAGAAAGGAAAAGAGCAAAAAGAAAAAGGGAAGAGAAAAAAAGAACAAAAAACCAGTAAACTACAGTGGGTGGGTTCATATTAATATAACGTTATTAATATAAGGTTATTCTGTAGATATGCTGCAATTTATTGTGTAATATAATATAATCCAAGTAATCTGAGCCCTTGCTACAGCTACTAAATCATTGCCAAAAAGTGGGGAAAAACTGCCAACTTTATGTGCAAATTATGAAGTGTGTGGATTCACAAGATTCTGCCTTATTGACAGAAGTAAACTCTTTTTGAAAGAGACTGATTTAGATAGCCGATTTCTTTAAATGCGTTTATTTTACTTTGCAGGCCTCATCCATTTGGGCAGGAAATTAAATTTTCAGCCAGTGATCTTTTTCACAACACCTCTTAAAATTATATTTTTGTATAGAATGCAAGAAAACCTCTGCATGAATACACCCCCAAAAAAAAAAGTTTACAATGCCTGACAATACCCAAAATATTTCAGTAGGTGCAGAGCATACAGGCCCTTGGCATTGAGTCAAAACTCCAAGTCCCAGCTCACAAAACAGCACAGAGCTGTATGCAGAATTTGACAGGTCTGGGGCTTAAACCTCAGGCAGACAGGCAAGCAGCCAACCTTTCAAGAACTACCTCAGGCTGCCGTAGATTTCCCAGCTCTCAGTCTGGACCTTTCGACACCCAGTGGACCATCTCTCCTCTCCAGTGGTTTCTGTTTTAACGGAATGTCTTGGGCAATTCCTCTCAACACTCTTCTCACTCTTTTAGGCACACTCCTTAGTTCCACTCCTCTCCAGAGGATACAGCTCTCCCTCATTCACTGACTCTGGGAAAAAGAGATGAGTTTGAGACTTTCCAGCCTTACAACAGATTTCTTTCTCAAACTTACAACATTCAGACCTCTTTATCTAACCTGCTAGAGTTTAACAACCATGACATGTAGCATCAGTGTTGCCAGGGATGAACAGAATTACTAAATAGGGAGGAAAGGGAGCTTGTTACTTTTTCCTAATGTTCTCAGATAGGGGCAAAATAGAAGCAGTTCTACACCTGGAAATGATCCCACACCAAGCTGCTCTCCTACCTAATCATCATCTCAACTCTGCACTCAGTTTAAAGGATATTTCTCACTCTACAGGCTGTGACTGTGACAGGATCTTCTAAATTTTCTAATGGACGCATTCTCTGGAAAGACTCAACTATTATTTTTCCAATGAAAAGTGACCAAATGGAATATGCTCATGGAAAGTCATTCTGGTGAAATGCTCCCCCCACCCCACCCCTTTAGCCATAAAACAGTGTAGTTTTGGTAAATGCTGTAAGATGTTTATTTTTTAAAAAATAAAATTAAAAAAAAGTTTTCCACAAGTCATTTGCAAACCAAAGACATGGTTCAGATTTCAAAATTCTTGGAAAGTTTTAGTATCTATTTCTACATTTCTGTAAAAGCTTTCATATTTGTGTATTTTCTTCCTCTTATTTCTTATTATCAAGCAAAAGTAATTACATAAAAAATTACTAAAGATTCAGCTCATAACACCTTAAACACTTTTAAACCTAAAGAAAGGGAAAAGAAATAAAACCATTGACAAAGTGAGAAAACAAATGGTAGCAAGTTTTACCAGTCAATTTTAACAGAGTTTTCAATTGTTCCACTGAGAAAAGTACAGTTGCTCACCATCCTTTCTTAGTTTTAATATATTTGCCAAGAGGATCATTTTCATACTAGAAATCCACCTTCATTTTTCTTTTATAGTCTACTTTTAAAACACCTATATTTAATGAATTCTGAATTACTGTGTATGAATCACACCTATATTTACTGAATTACGGTGTATGACCAGCAAGGAGTACTAGTCTCTGGAAAGTGTTTGTTTGGTTGTTTGGGGTTTTTTGTCAGATTCCTAAAAGTTGTCTCACTAACAAACATACATGACATCTGAACTGATGCTGCTTATGTCACGTGGTTATCAGAAATTGTTAGATAAATAAAACAAGTCTAGTAATCTGAGCATGGCAGAACAATCCTGATAGCAGTAAATGACTGTCATGTCCTGGACTGTGACCATATTGTTTAATCCTCTCAAGCATGGGGTGCACATCTGATTTGGAAATGGTCACTGTGCCCAGAATTTGTCTGGCAGTGCTAAGGGGCCCAGGCCTCAAACCAAACCATGCTGGGGCAGCTGTAGTAATTTAACTGTACAGCTGATCAATTACCAGCACCCAGAGAAGGAACATTGCCTTCACTTAGGAGTATGGATGGAGACAGTGAAGCCACATGGATAATTAACAAGAAATGCATGACATCAGGCTTCTGTTTCTATAGAAAACACTGGCGATGTTTCAGAGGTATAGCACATTGCATAAGTAGAGCTCTATTTTCTCTTTATTTATTGTGTTCAGGGAGAAGGGCAAATCAATGGAAAGCTGTCTGAATTGATGGAATTGTTGGAAAGGAAACAATAAAAAAAAGGAAGCAGAATTGAAAGGCAAGTGAAAGATGTCACTTTCCAGTTTTCTCTAGGATTGGCCTGGAAAACTTTATCTTTAGGATCATCTTGGTAGTCCTGTAGCACTTGAATGGCTTTGCTGCCTTTACAGTTATATATTAAATATAAAAGCAGAAATGCAATATACAGATTTCTCAGGCATTCTCTTGCAATCAAGGTGATGAGTTTTCTTAGCTATCTTTAAAACTTTTTTGAGATTATTATAGGACTTGGATAGAAATACTGTTTTTTTTCCTTTAAACAAGGTAGATATAGTAAAAGTCATTCTTCTGGATAGCAAAAAAAAAAAGTAAGGAAGAATTTAAACTTATGGTTACATCATTAGGAATCTATATTTCAGGGCTGCGACCTTACAGCTGCAAAATATAGAACTGGTTTTATTTCACGAGTATTTGTCCAAACATTTTCTTTCATTTTGTTCCAAATACTTTCACACCCACTGAGTTAGACTTTGACTTTCAGGCTATGAACAAACTAAAAATTTCAATCAGGTCCTCAGCTACAGTAAATTGGTGTAGCTCAACAATGGGGCAAATCACTGACTTCAGTGGAGCTACACCGATTAACACCGGGTGAAGATTGAATCCTGATCAAATTGAAACTCAATTGGAATTGCTGTGCTTCACCTGGTGTTTATTCACACCTCACATCAAAACCATGCAAAGCTATGAATTTTGCATTATTCTGATCCATAGCCACACACCATATATGCTTAAAATTGAGTTCAGGTCACTCAGGAGTTGCACAATGCTAAGCAAATCTTTTGATAAATATGGTTTGCGTTACTAGTTTGTAACGAAACTCCACACCAGGTGACTTTTGTGTGGTCTGGTGTTTCATTGTGAACATTTTGCACTGCTCTAATGAAACATGATTTCCAAGACAACTAGGGGATAAAAAAAAAAGTTTCTATTCAATGTTTTACCCACGAGTTCTGCAATATGCACACAAACCATGACTACAACATTAAACTCCTGATGACTAAAATTTGAAACCTAATTCCCCATTAAAGCACTCAAATAATGTTGGTGTGGTCTTCTAGAATTAATTGCAGCTTTCATTATTGGAAGAACTACAAGTCAAATCTCTCTGCCTTAGGTCTTTACATAGTCAGGGGTTTCATCAGAGTTTGTCAAGGTACTGAGACTAGCTTTTCAGAGTTTATTTATCAAAAATACCTGAAAATGCAGGTGGCCATCCAGGGCTAGAATAGTTTAGAGCTGGCCTCTTTAGAAAGGGACAGAAAAGACCCTGTGTGTAGAGCTTACCCAGTACTGGTCAAGAAGAAACACACTGACAGGAGCCTTTTATCTCTCTCTGGAGATTTGGCGGCAGCCACATCTCTGGACGTGTGAGATCACAAGCTGGAACATAAGGCTGCTTAATCTAGACAAAAGTATTTGTATATGCTCACACATTTATTGCATGTTCCTAAGGCTGCTGCCTTGTCTTTTCCATGCAAGAAATGTGCATGTCACATGCACAGCAGGACAGACGACTCCAAGAAGCTTTGAACTTACTGTGTTTGCCCTGCACATGTGATTTGTGCATGTGGGGTAGATTTGATATGCACAAGCATAATGCACATCTGGGATTTCTGGATTGCTCTGCACAGTATTTTCAGGTAGAAAAAGAAGTTATAATGAGGAAAACTATGACAAATGACAGCCTTATGCTAGTGAGGCTAACAACATTGCTTACAACTGGTCTCACTGTACTCAATAGAAAAAACAAAGATAAGACAAAGGGGAGTATTTCCATCCAGGTGACAAAGTGTTGGGCAGCAATAAATCCCTGCAGGTGAGGTGAGTACAGTATATCATGGACCTACACTCTAAGGTATAGGTTCCTACATGCTTGCCTGCCACACTGAGCCTTTTGGTAGTGATCACAGTATCACAGAATATGTTGTGTTGGAAGTGACCCACAAGGATCATCGAGTCAAAGTCTTACTCCTACACACAATATCTCCAAGAGTCACACCATGTGCCTGAGAGGATTGTCCAAATGTTTATTGAATGCTTCTATCAAGATCAAAGAGGAATGTATTGTTTGATACTTCTGATGAAACTTCAGAGGAAGATGAGTAACTACCTGCTCAGAGACAGGCAGATGCAGCAATGGCTAGTGAAAAAATAAAATCTACAGTGAGAGGGCACCTGAACTTAGCCAATTCTAGGGTTAGATGGCACTAAGGAAGAGGTAATCTCTAGGTTTCACATGGCCCAGTTCCATGTAAGAAATTCCCTATCTTTCATTCAGTGTGGCCTAGGATAATGGAGTAGGATTTCAGAAGAGCTAATGTACCAATAACATCAACATGGAGGATCCTTACACTTCTGAAGTTTTGTTGCTGTAAAACACCACAATCTTAACATGGCTGAGACATGCAGAATCTGTTTGTACTTGCAGCTCACTAAGCCACTTCAACTCAGCATTGCTTTCTAAAACACATAATGTGGCACAAGATTGAATTCCTCATAAGGCACAGCACCAAGGCCATCTTCTTAAAAATCCTTATTGTGAGAGAAAACATCATATTTTATTTATAGTTCAAAGTTTATGGCACTCCCAAAGTACAGGAAGCCTAAGGAAACCCTTTCCTAATCTGTAAAACCTTGCATTTATGCATTCCATCTTTGAGCAAAGTGACAAACTATGAACATTCTGCACATTCCTATCTCTTAATTTAAAGATGTATCAACATGAGGTTCATCAGATGAGAATAGAAGACCAAACATCAGCATTACTCCCTAGCTACCAATAAAGATAAAATTCTGGGAAAGGGCAAACCAAAGGAATGAGTCCATGGACTTCTGCTCTCCAATGCCTTTCAAATAAGCCAGCGGGCCTCCTTTACTTGGATTTTCAGATATACTCTTTTACATCCTTGAGAATATTTTCCTAAGCAGCCAATTCCAATCATATCCTGCCATTCAGTGAGTTTAAATGCAAGCACTCACATCCTAGCCAATCTACTGATTGGTTCCATGTTATTACAATACTATGAAAAACTCCAGTAGTGATCTGACCATTAAACCAAGGTGTAAATTAGAAAGACTGGATTAGCATTTTTCTCTAGGGAAGTAACATGCTTCTTTATTCAATATAAGGACTTCATGCTGGCATGCTTCTTTAGGCATAAAGACAAGAATGTATTAAAATCAACAATTAAAATCAAGCAAAGATGCTTGAACAAAGCGTTATATATATCACTCATTTCTCCTGGAAGCATCTTGTGCTCTTTGGATTGGAGCCGTGCTGGTACTTGACTCTATTTGTTTCACAGAAGAAAGTGATGCAGGAACTAGAAGACAACATGATAAAAATAGCTAAGCTTTCCCCATTGGAATTTCAACATGTGAGAGAGTGGAGAGAATACTTCCCCCATCCCTTAGGAAAACTAGTCCTGTTATTGCCAGCACAAAACTCAACATCTTGTCTAGCATTAAATACTTCTCTGGGTCAAAATTACTTGTAGAAAATATTTCATTTTCCAAAGGCATTCTATTTTGGGTTTTCGGTGTGGCCATTTACTGAGCAGAAGAGACCTTTTTTTTTTTTCTTTTTCACAGTAAAGTGTTTAATTTTACTTAGGCTACCACCCCTTCCCAGTCTCATAAAAAGGTTTACATACAATAGATCACAGAGACCATAAACTAAAAACAAAGACCTACACAATACTGTTGAGATAATCCTTTGTGCTCTGCACATACCGGTGCTGTATAATATTTGAGGAAAAGCACAATAAACTATTTCAGACATCTGTTTTTAAGGTTGCAGAATGCGACAACGTAAAAAGCAGATGCTACAAAACATTCACATTTCCACCAACTTTAAAAGATCCTGGGTATTCAGGGGAGAGCACCAAACTGAGTAAGTGGTCTCCCAACTGACAACAGTAGCACAATGTTAAATGAGACAGATTCTCATGCTGCCAGTGTGTTGTACTGTCATGTTTTCTTGCTTCATATATGATGAAAAAGGTGGTAAGAGGAGTTTGACAACCATGCACTTGCCTTATCATATTTTCTGTTTATTCTATTATTAGGTACTATATGAGACTTCAAGCCCTGTTTCATAGAGCACAGCATTTGCTCTTTGGATTTACCCTGCTATTTCTAGTGATCAGAGAGTGTAAATTCTAAATAAAACTGCTTGCTACCAATACTGTTTGACAATTTCTTCCAATATATTATAAACTTTATCAAAAACCAATTCAGGGATCACAGCACACTGAAGATGAGACAAAGCAGCTTTTAGCAGCTGCTCAGCATTGCTCCTTCTGCCTTGTTTTCTTTTCCTTAAACGAAAGGAAGCAAAAGTTCCTGTTTGTTCTCTAAACCTCCTGCCCACTGCACAGCATCCTCCATTGCAAGTCAAAGGCACAATGGCCATCAGCAACAAAGGTGGGTTTTGGTGAAAGCAAATGCTTCACTAAAGTATTTTGTTTCTTTCCGATAAGTAAAAAAAAATGCATTACATTACCTGCACAAATTGTGACAGTCACTCAATTTCTTTATCATCTTGAGTAGGATGTTTAAAAAGCCCTCTTAAAGTCCACATCTACAGATTCTGAAGAATGCATTGAGGTTAGGATAATTTGTATTTTTAATCCAAAGTTTAAATAATAATTTTCCTTACATGAGGAGGAGAACTGTAAGGCCTTTCAGGTCCAAGAGACTTGTACACAGTTAAAAAACACTCTTTCATCTGCTACCACTTTCTACCATCTTTTCTGTACTCTGAAGTTTACATTTGTTCATCATGACAGAGACTGTTGCTAAATATTCCAGGACTTTGTGAAGGCACTCTACCACCTACAAAGCAGATATATTCTTCAGCTCCTTTGCAGTACAGGACTCAATAGTGGGCTTCGTAGTGGGCTTCCAGCCAGAAATCTGCATAGTGATTTTGCTGCACTTCAAATTCTATCATGAAAACATTTGAGGGAGTTGTTGTTGTTAGCTATTTTGTTTGTTGGTTTTTTTCTTTTTTTTCTAAAGGCTTCTAAAGAATATTTTTCAAAGAAGCTCTGTCTTATGTTTATTACTGCAAAATGAAGAAGTACTCTCTATATACCTAATCATATGAAAACCATATTTGGGGATTTTTTCTTTCAGTTGTCAAAGAAAAGCTGTCACTGTCTCTGCTTGTGCTATAAATTGTCTGTCAACAGCTGTTAGCAAGCGAAATCTTGGGGAGGTAAGGCTCTGCCCTACAGATTGAGTTCCTGAAGCTGAGTAAATGGCAATTAACTGCAGCCTAGGTAATAATGCCTGAAACCTTGGCTCAATTGACTCTTATTCTGGAGCAGGTATGTGGGGAAAAAATATCTGAATGAGCTCACAACAAAGCAATACCCTGGGAAGTTTGGTAGGGAACAAGAACATGCTTAAAGAGCCTGTTCTCAGGGCTCATATTCTCGACAGTTAAATTTCTTGGGAGCTTATAAAACACTTCAGTAGGAGTTTTTCTTGCTTAATTAATCCATATTTTGATGACCATGCACCACTATGGGAACAGATCTGGCTACAACTTCATTCACCACTCTTCCTCATGTGCACAAAGTCCTGGTGAACAACAGCTTGGAGGCAATATAAAAGTATTCTGAACAAACTTATCACTGCTAAGACCCATTTTGATGAAAAAATAAGAAAAATCAGATGTCATCTTAACACAGGACCAGCTCAAAAGGGATCCAATGCCTTTATGACCAATTATGGTCAAAGAAGCTTTTGTTTTGATAACTGCAGGTTTGACGATAGCTGTCTCCAGAAGGAGGATGTAATGTTTCCTATATGACATACCTTCTGTATTGTGTCTTGTTTTCCTGTGTTCTCTCTTTTCCAGGTTCTATTTGCCTCTCAAATATTTTCTTGGGTGATATCCCATTTTTGTTTTATTGCTTTTTGTCCTTAGAATAGCAGACCATTTATACTAAGTGTTGAAAAAATGTTGCTTTTAGGGATGTTTTGTCTCCTGTGCTAAGGAGCAGAAAAATTAATTTACCAGTCTGACAGAATTGCGATTAAAAGTAAAGGACTCCTTTAAACATCCAACTTTAGAGAAAAAGAAATCTATTAAGGAAACCTTAGATATCTGGAACTAGGGTTTTCTTGCTCGGTATAAGTACATCCAGGGCTAATAATGCATGATTCATCATGAATATTCATACATTTGAGAATAGGATTAAGAATACATGTTTACTTTGTTCTACATCCTAGGTATTTTATATTCATATAATTTATATCTACGCAGAGTTAGGAGAGATGAGAGGGGTGCTCACCTACCCATTCTGTAGGGACAAAGCCAAATAGAACCTGTTTTTCCTCTACATTACAAGCACCTCAAAACAACTTACAACTGCACAAGCATCAGAGCAGACAAACCTTTATCTGAGCAGAGAAATGAGAAGGGCTGCACAGCCCCATGGATTAACCACACCATGAGACAGTTGTCTCTGCCATCCTGCCAGAGCTTATGTATGGATCCCCAAAACACCTCTACCCATGTTATTACATGTCTGATTGCACTCAGTACAGTGTGGTCTGTGCTGAGTGTGAATCCTTATCCCTATACAGCTGAAATCACAGATGCTGATTTTTTTGAAAATCAAACATGGATATCTCAGTAGAGAGAATGGTTTGTAGACCAGTGGAGGTGAGTATATACCTCTGACAGTTTCCATTCTGCATGAAGCTGACTTACATGGATACCAGTTGGTAGCATTTATTTTCTCTCTGAGAACCTAAATTAGTGAAACAAAGCTGCAATAAGGTTTTTCAGTGCTTGGGTACCACTTCTTATCATGGCCTCAGGACCCCGCCCTGACCTTCTCACTGGCATGGCCAGACTTGCCCTGGCATACTTGCCCTTTTGAATGACTGGCAACTTCTTCCAGATGTTCCCACTACAGCTGTCACAGCCCAGAAACCTGGGCATGTTTGTACCCATAAGGCATCCTTTTTTATTGCTTTATTGAACACATGTATTGAAAGAACATATTTGTAGGAATCAAGTTTCATTTCTGAATAATTACATATATTAAAATAAACTGAGTAAGTGAATTCCAATGAATAATTCAAGCAGCTGTAATATTTGAATGTATAATCTGCCAGTGTTACATGATCTTATTTCCACTTGATTCCTGAAAGGAAGTGCCTTACAAGCACTGGTACATAAAGTTGTCTCTAAACACAGACACCATCCATTGTAAACGTTTAATGTCCAATCATGAATTACAGCACCTGTTTTAAGTGATCAGCTACTAAAGGATATATATATAAAAAAAAAAAAAAAAAAGAGGACGGAAATAGGGGTTTCTTTCAAGGAAGATTATTTCCTGCTGTTGAATTTCTACATCTCAATAAAGTGCCAATTTCAGTCTTTGTTCTTGCAGCATCTACTGTATATGTAGCTGAAAGCTGAAACAAAGATCTTAGCACAGAATTTCAGTTCCAGTACAGGTATTTCAACCTCATTTTGCATGCACAGTGATTTAAAGCGTTAACTATCTGTTTACATGTTACATACTACAAAACAGGGCCCACAAACCTTTGTTCCCTTTCTCAATGGTTTTTTATCAATCTTGTCTACTATTACAATTTCTTTTAGTGTTCCTGATAATTTGCAAAATATCATATCAATTGCACACACCGATATTCACCTGCAAAAAGTATGCTCCATGGATCCCCTATGAAAAATTTCCTCTAATCAGAATAATACCTTAAGAGTTAATTGAAAAATAATGAATAATGAAGAGCAGTGCCTTACTAAAAATAAATAAAACGCAGAGGGAAGTAAAAATAATAGAATATAACAGAGAATGGGGGAGGGAGGAAGTAGGACAGTTTTGGAATGATTCAAGTGAAGAAAAATGGGGGAAATTTACAGTGGATCCATTTCTCAGCGAGTTTTGTCCAAGTCTCTCTGGCAAAAGTGAAGAGGCAGACTTCAGAAATATGAAGCAAGGGGAAAGACATAAAAAAAAATGGAGTGAGGGGAAGGACTTCATGCCACTTTTTCCTTTTGGCCTTTATACTCTACACACATTTTCCTTACCCTTACTCATACACGCTCGTCTGGGGGAAATGTTGGGATTGGGAAGTGATCCATGAGAATGAAGCAGCTTGAAAAGCATTATATTAGTCTGTGGAATAAGTAATACTTCAACCAAGTGAAGTAATGGAAACCACTTCACCCAAGTCATTTAAAATTGGACTGAAAAAGGCACTGGAGATTATGCTGAAGGGAACAATTCTGCATTGGCAGGAGTATGGACAAGATGACTTAATAGATCCAGTGTCCATGTGCCAAATCCTGAGATCCGGATCCAGTTTTTATTACTCTATCTTTACTCAAGTTGAACTTCCATTCACGTTATTGGGAGCTCATTCTGACACAGGGAAAAAAATAACCAAGAGCTTCAGGATTTATACGTAAAGCTGTGAATAAAACTTAACTAGGTGCATAATAATTATGAAGCGTGAGGGCAAAAATAAAGTATCTATGTAGAGCACTTCTTGATTTACTCCTAACAGTTTGACCAGAAAAATTACAGCTTATTTAGTTTGATTGGTTAAGACATACCAGAAGCAGTGAAAACCCTACCACTCACTTGAAAAATGTGTCTGTGTGTATGTATGTTCCTGAAATGGGTGAAAATATCTGTGAACACAATATTTTGAGGAAATTTAAAGTTTAATTATGCTTTCTTTTTAAGCATGGGAAGAGTATTAGAAGCTTACATTAACAAACCACATAATGCAAATATAAGCAACAGCATTTTTGCCTTTTCTTCATTAAATATCACTGTGGCATTTCAATGCAAATGTTAGAAGCTTTAGGGTAAATGGAGTCTATTTTCCTTGGTGGAGAAATGTGTGTAAAGGAATCAAGGCTCTTCAGAGATTCTGCTTAACTCTGTTTTGTTTAGTTTTACAGCAAAATAGTCCTAATTAAACCAAAATTAGTCTATAAATGCTATTAACACATTTAAAATGAGAGATTTGAGTGTTCTCTGGGGACAGAGACAGGTATTATGTACAGGAGGGTTGGTTTAGATGCAGTTAAATAGTTCCAATTTTCACTTCATTCTGTTCACACCTGTCGCCTGCTTAGATTATTCCTGGCAAGGAAATGGTGAATGCGCTCTCCCTGGCACACTATAGAATGATCATAGACAGAAAAATCAAAGGCCATATTGAGTGTGTTGGAGGGGGGAGAAGTCAGAAAGGTAGTTGAGGCAGCAAATTCTACATTTGGTAATATATAGAGATACACGTTATTTATATTAAACTTTCAAATATGGACAAGAGGATTGGGAACTGTAGGACAGTGGAATTTCTTCCTTCTCAATAAAAAAGTCATGTTAATATCTGCTTGGAGTCTTATTAAAAATTTTTAAACCATACTGAAAATTTTAATAGAAGCTTTCTAATATTCATGGCTTTAAGAATTCTTGTTTATGCCTATACTGAGCACTAATCTGTACAAAGGGATGACATTTTTCTTATATCTTTCTAGACTAAGATTATTGCCAATACTATAAGGCTACAAAAAGTCATTATGTTCTCGGAATGGGAAGAACAGAAATCTCATCTCACTGTTTCTTTCTTTTCTGTCTTTTTGATGGTTTGCTTTGGGGGTCTTTTCCTAGATCTTCATACCTTAAAAATTACCTAAAATATCATGAAATCAAAGCGAAACTCATTAGTGAGCACATACAGTTATGGGGGGAAAGAGCTGTGATTGTCCATGGGCACAGGGAACCAGGAGAGAAGACATGCAGACATAGTCATTTTTATATTGTTTGATTGCATTAAAACTTCTCAAAGACCAAAGCATGTATCACGTCTCCTCCAAACACAAAAAGAGTAATTGCTAACTACAGACCTTATGGCCTGTAGTCAGGCCAGACTTGCTGCAGTCCTCTCCAGCTTCAGCTATACCCTGCAGATGCACCTGATTTCTTGGACCATCATTATTTTTAAACCAAATAAAATGTCTCTCTGCTTCTTTAGGTATGGAAGGCATTGCTTTCACAGTATGCTTCGTCTGGAACTGTATTTAAGTAAACTCAAGAGAACTCTATATAGGCAATGCAAAATCATGTGTGATTTTTTTTTTTGTTGTTGTTTCAAAAGACAGGGCTTGAGTAATGTCAGGGTTTATGGCTTTTATTTTATTTGGAGGGACTACTTTTTAACGGAAGCAGGAAGCAGTCTTTGGACACAGTAAGTCACAATGTATAAATAGCTCTACTGAGAGTATAACAAAGACTCTTTTGTGCTCTTTTACCAGCACAGCCAATCACATATGCAACTTAGTAACATAAAAATACCTCATCCTTACTTATGACACCTATATCTTACAAAAATATTATTAAGACATCCATTTAGAACTTCTATCAAAAGCACATTATTTTTTGTCCATTTCTTATGAGAAGCTATACAGAAGCTGAAATTATTTTCTTTAATAATTGGAGAGAAATACAAGAAATAGGCTGTTGTTTGATTACAAAGTAGAACATACAGTTAATTCATCTTAAATTGGAATACATTTGTGGAAATATGCTTCTACATATGGTTTCATATTTATTTCTGCAAGGTGAATACAGTGACAGCATTTTTTCAAATTAGAATCCACAATTTTTTTATTAAATCAAAACCAGAGGAGTTTCTTCCTAGCAAGCATTTTGGACCTCATTTTAAGCCATTTTAAGGAGGTCTGAAGTTTATTGGATTTTAAATACATCCTTCTCTCCATCAAGAGTCTTTTAAAAGTATAGTTTAATCCGTCTAATTTACATTCAGGAATTTAATTTTACATGCCAGGCTCTGGGACTGTCAAATCCTTTGGCTTTTCATTCTTATCAAACATAATAAAGCAATCATATATAACCAGTAGGATGTATTTTTTTGATTTTTATCCAAATATCATTTTCAAATCCAATTTAGGTCATATAGAATGCCAATTTTGTACAGTTGAGGAGTTAGATGGATTTTCCAAAGGAAGATTATCAGTAGTAAGTATAAACATATGTCAGTACATTAACTCTTTAAATAAAATACCCAGCACATCAAACTTTGTTCCCTCCTACACTTTCAAATAGTACAATAGGTCCTACTTGAGGCTCTGTAAAGTCCTGATAAAAAAAACTCCCCAAGCCAATAGAAATCATTGGCTTCCCTAGTGGCGTTTGTACTTGGGCAAACTCCAATATATCCAAATATTTTACTGACTGGGTTTAATCACATTTTGAGATTTGGGACTGATAAGGATCCCATACAGCCTATTCCAGACACTGCTTAGAATGGCTTCCAGTAAAATATTCTCTAGCTGCTCCATAACTTAAAGTATTATTATGTTCTACCTACAGCCAAGGACAGAAGGTAAATATGTCTATTTTCAGTCAATCATTCCTCTTCCCCTTCTCCCCTGCAAATATAACGTTGCACTCTAACCTGTCTAAGAAGCTTTGCCCCATTTGGTCAAAATCAATACATCTTCTACACAAGGTGTTGATTTGCCTTTCTTAATCATGAGTATTTTTTTTTCCACTGTTATGACAGAGTTTAGGAAATATTTTCTTCTTCCTGTACTTTGAAAATGAAAGGTTCTTTTATTTCTAACTTTAGGAGCAACCAAATCTAAATCCATGCTAATCCCAAAAGTCAAGTAAATTCTAATGACTCCTTAGAAGTAGTACTAACGTTACCAATTACTTTCTACTTCTGTTTAAAGTGATGCAAATTGATACAAACCAATAAAAATGGCTTTGATTGCAAATGAATTAGATGGTACACAAAAACAGTAATATACCCAACTTTAATTAAGTGCTAAGCATTTTATTTCTTGTACACAGAGAACCTTTTAAGATTAATAATGTATTCGCATATTTCCTAGGCTCAGTTAAAAAATGAGTCTATCTTTAGAGAAGCTTTGTACTCTGCTGGGATTAGATGAAAATTCAACCAAATCCAGTACAAAATTCTCATTAATATAAGGCCAGAGAAGAGGAAAATCCCTCCTTTTCTCAGTCTTCAAGTAAAAGGAAGAAAGACTGACATTGCTGGCTCTTCAAGAAATTGTTACATCATTAAATTAATCTTTGCTAATTTTTCAACCCCTCTTTTCTGCAGACAGCCATGTAGTACCCATTTGCACATGAGCCCAGTCCATCCCATGTCTTATAATGAAAATGAAAATCATTTAAAAGCCTACACCATCTATTTTAAATGCAGGGATATCGTGATCTGTCAAACAGACAACAGAACTTCTCAGCACCTTTTCACAAGAATGGAGGACGATATTCAGTCTTACATACATTAATTCTAAACATCCAAAACCTTTTAAGAAACCACATATGGGCTTAAAGTAAAATGTAAATAATAACTCAGAGTGCTAAGCCTGTCCCAGTAGCATGGCCCTAAGTCAGAGGGACCTCAGAGCAGCCTTTTCCCTAGGGTAAACAAGAAAAGGGAGCAGGATTCACATCATCTTCCTACATCTATCCATAAGCAATTAATCTGCTTTGCCTTGAGCAGTAGCATACTAACCTTTATGTCAGCTCATTTGTAGCAGCTGGTTGTTATGGTTCTCCACTAAAACCTTTGCTCACCTCCCATTGCTATAAGCGAATTCCTGCCTCCAGGGACAGAGAGAAAAGGAAAGTGAGCACCCAGGTGATGCTCACATGTTATTGTCTGGGCCTGCATAGACGTGAGGAAAACCTTGATATTTGTCCATCTCTAAATCTCTCCCAGTGTAAGACAGCATAGTGTCAAACTCCCTTCTGAGCCTGCAGGCCAATATTCATCACAGTCAAAGATATCACAGTAAGTAAAAGTATGATCTGGAATCACATTGAGCCATATGGAGTCATCAACAAACATACAGGGCTAGAGAGAGAGCTCTTCTCAAATATATAACATGGGATTTTCATATTGCGCCTCTTGGGTATAGAAGTGTTTGACAAGATTTACAGCACTGAATCCATCAGAAAAAGAGAACACACAGATTTATAGCAACCAGTCATGAGTCTGATCAGAAAGACACGAAAGCTTGACTGTGATTTCAGGGTAGGCAATGTCCACAGTTCCTGATTACATTTTCATCAGCTATAATTTAGAAAGTCTTTATCACCTCCACCAGAACAGAAAATAAATATTAAAAAATTCACTTCAGTATCTCACAACATTCACACTTCAACAATCAAGTAAATAAGATTCATTTTAAATTCACACTTGAATTATTGTTATACAGCCAACAAAAACAAAATATGAAGCCCCACTGAAGAGCAGTTTTAATTCGATAGCATTTCTGAAGTGTCTGGGGATATCTGCTGTCTATGAATGCTGCATAAATTCTGCCATTGTTTTCTACAGTACCGCAAAAGGAGAACTTCCAAGTGTTGTTCACAGCAGGAAATGCCTTCAGCCTATTTCTACCCACAACCAATAACTCTTAAGTTAATATCTGGTGGGCCCCTCCAAGCATTTCAAAATTGTATGCTTTCTGCAGTGGTCTGCTAAGGACTGTATGACCTAAAAAGCTTGGTAACATAAGTTGTGCCATCTCCTAATGACCTGATCTTGTGTCAGTTTTGTTTACTGTATCAGTGGTGCAAGTTGTGATTAGAAAAAATGTAGCACACAGCTACAGAGATTAAGGGATGTTTTTCTTTTTATAACTTTTTTTCTCTTTCTTTGCAATTAAAAAAAAATCTTACTCTGATCACTGCTACCCTATTCCTCCTCCATCTCTTCTCAAATACCTCAGTCATAAAGTGTTGATGGTATTCACTGAGATTTAGAATACAAGAATTTTCTATTTCATTTATCACTGCACTAAACTTCCTTTCCTTTCATAAGAAAGTTTCATTCTACCTACCATATTATTATACAAGACCAGTCATAAAATATCCCTGTATTTACAAACTTTTTATATGCTATAACACTAAAATAGCTGCATATGCAACATTGGAGTTTTAGGTCAGTCATTATGTTAACAATAATTAAGCAGTTTAATGGATTTTTACAAAGAAAGATGAAAAAGGCATTAGTAGCATGTTTATACATTCAAATGGATATGTCAATCCAGACAAAAAAAAAAATAAAATGTGTTGATCCTCTCATTTTCATCTTGTCCACCAAGTCTTTGCACCTTTCAAGCCAGTGTACTGGCCAGTATGCTGATAAGCACAACTATACATGTTGAAGTGGATGAGTGTGACAATTTATGCTATCCAAAAAACTGGTTCTAAATTTCTAGACAGGCTTTATTTAAGATTTAAGAAATTAATCTACTTGATATTATAAAAAGTGTATCAGGAAGCTGAACTAGATTATTTTTAAAGCATTTGGGTTTATTTTTTAAGGAAATGTGCAAGTTGGAAGATACTTTTATTCACTAAAGTGCACTTTTTTCTATGAACTTTCTAAAGTTCAAAGGAATAGGAACCCAAAAACCACAGAGTAAAAGATGAAGCATTAAATTCTTATTGTGGTATACTAGAGCCATTTGGATGATTATGCAAAAAAATGAATTTTCAAGCTACTGTCCTGTTCTTTACATTTTAGCATTAGGTTTGGGATAATGCATTTCAGAAGCAGACAATATCCACTCAGTTAGAAAGAGATTACCTTAAGTCTTCTTTATGAAAAAACAGGGAGAAGAAGGAACCATAAGCTCACAGCTATGTCTGTTTTAACTGTGCTGACCCTGTTTCTGTTTCCCTGCATTGGTGCTGAGAGCTTTGCTCTGATTTGAAAGGTCAAAGACTGAAGGAGCTACTCCTTACAGATTGTGTTCTTATTTCTGAGTATTTGGTCATAGAACTATAAATGTTCACCAAATAGACCTGGGCTTATATTTTTCAGATTCCATTCTTTAGAAAAGAATACTTTCATAAGCCTAAAAAAGTCAAGCTGAAGTACAAAAGTATAGTTTCTCAGTGTGTCTACTATATCCTTATTTGTTCCATTTTTGAGTGACTGAGCATTTGATTCAGCTCAAGCAGCCACCACTCCCAGTTCCTGAGCCTCAGCCAGGTCTCTCAGGCCCATTCACAATTCCAGCACTAACTTTCCATAATTATTTTATTTCCTTAATCTTCCCAATGGCTGGTTCAGCCCCAGGTGGGCCTCATTCCTCTCCAAGTTCAATAAGACAGTCTCTTACTCCCTCTGCTCTCCTGTCTCCTCCAATTTTGATTTTTGTTGGCAGTCTTACAGTATCTCCTGTCCTGTCTCTTATGCACCACAAACACACATATGCATGCACACACAATAGATGAAAAATACCATTTGAAGAAAACAATGGCAAGTTGCAATTTTCCACACCTAGAAAAGAACCAAAAGATGGGTGAAAGAAAAAAAGGTCTAGGAGGGAGAAAAGAGGACCACAAAACTGTAAATAAAGGGGAGGGGGAAAAGGGAAGTTTTAATAGATCAGTAGCAAAATACTGAAAAAATGTTACTCATATATATAAGGATGAGGGGGGAAAAAATTAACTTATACTGGCAATGAGGAGAAGATATAAAACCAGAAAAAACTTAAGCCCCAAATAACTTAAAGCTCAATGAAGCTTTGCAATTTCTACCTGTCTGCCCAAAAATTCTACCTCTCGAAATGCTGAAAAAGATGCAAAAAACTCCAACCAGTTTCATCTTATTGTCTCAGTCTTAGCTTACCATACAGTATTCCCAAAGCTGAAAATGTTCAATGCTTGAGCCTTCCCTCAGCTTTTTCCACATGTTAACCTGGAGTGCAGTACATGTCGTTATGCAAGTGTAATGCTGCATGCTACACCCAGGTGTAGCATCTAACTGCAGTCTTCAGAGACTAAATATGTAAGCTGCAGCTTAATAAACTATTTAAATACATGGCTGATTTAAAGCAATGTCTGTGTCCAACCTGCGGAAGCCGGGTGTGCCTCCCAGCCCCTACAGCCATGTGTGTGTGTGTCTGTGTGTCTGTGTGTCTGTATGTCTGTGTGTGCCCCAGCTGCACCCTGGCTTCTTGCTCACTCCCTTCAAACCTTCGCCCCCACAGCCCAGTTTCCGGCCCAGCCAGGTCCCCCCCGGATGATCAAGGATTTGCTTATGGAGCACACCCCACCGCTCAGACAGAGCCTCTGGGACTCATCCAGTGTTATGTTTGCAGCAGCCTGCAGCAGAGCTTTGACTCAGGGTAATTATCTTGTGAGCTCAGCCTTGTACGAATATTGTCCTCTAATAGTTTTCCTGTGAAAGAACATATCTTTTCTCACTCTCAAAAGCAGAAATAAGTTCAGTTCATTTTTTAAAGAAATTACTTTAACAGCTTGTGCCATATTTGGGGAAAGGAATATAAGCACACACCGGGGCCAGTCTGGTAACAAAGGACACACACTGGTTTGGTAAAAGCAGCCAGAGCACTCACATGGCCACATCGCCATGCACTGCACTGAAAGTGTGCTCATAGGTGTCAGTAGTTCATGCTTGGCCATCTGTATTTTGTCAACAATAGCAATTCACTTTTTAATGAATGTTTAAAGTCTCAATTCCCACAGGAGTAACAGCTACAGAGAGCATCAGCTATTGCTGAAAGAACAGGGATTCTAGGAATAAACAGAATATTGTGGAATGGCAAATGGGAACCAGTGACCTCATTATTCTGGAAAATGTCTCTTTTTGAACCACAAGGAACTCTGACAATTGTAAAGGTTTAGTCTTGAACAGTGGAGTTTTGCAGAGATAGAGTGAAAGCAAAATTGAGCCCCCTGTGTACTTATGGCAGTTCTTTATTATGTGCCATATATTATCATGTTGTGTTGTGTTTTGCTTTATCGTTGTTGCATCTTTATTAAAGGTGGGCCAGAAATAAATCCCAGATGTAAACATACCTGCACTTCCAAGACACTTGGCTTAAGTTAAGAGCGCAGCAGCTGAAAGCCATCCTCAGCATGTATTCTTCTAGAACATTTATATTCTTCTTCTCTTAAATTAAAAAAGAAAAAAAAAAACAAAAACACCAAGGAAAACATTTAAAATAGCAAGTAAAATCTTGCTGGTTTAAAATAATTATGTATAATGTTGTTTGCTACATTTTAAAAGAATCTGGCCATGCAGGTATGGGTAATGATTCTGACTTTAAAGAGGAGCGCAATTTTGCTCTCTAGTCTGCAGAATACTAAGAATGCAGGACACATTCTTGTCCTTAAGTCTAGGGATTTCCTTTGTTTAGGCTTATTAGGGGAATTACAGACTGGTGTCTTGCAGTCAGACAGTGAGGTCTGCACTGGATTATTGAGTTGTAGGACACAAAACCATATAAAGAAAGAGATGTCATTATTCCAACGACAATGGAGGAGAAAAATATCCACTGCTGACAGGCCCACTTACTCACAAGTCCATTGGTGTCAACATACATAGCAGTAGAGACAGACTAGGTTAGGAAAGAGTTTGCTACATCTGGTTAAAAGGGAAGTGGGAGAGCTAAAGGGGAGCAAAATACTGTATGTCAATATTTGCCTTACTGAGGGACAGCAGACATGTACTGGAACTGAAGGATACCATATATAAAGAAGTAGCCACATGTAGTATTTCAACCTTGTGCCCCAGCTGTAAAACATTATTTGAAGTTATAATAGTTGCACAGCCGTGGGAAGGTGAGGGTCATCCATTTTACATACATATTCAAATTAAGAATGCAGGGCTGCTGGCACAGAGCATCAGCAATGATAAGGCCTCAAAGGTAGGAATGTACAGAAAGACAGACAAAAATCTCTTTTTGTTTTCTCTTTTGGAGGTGGATGGGAACTTTTTCACTCCTCTCTTGCTTGTGCATGGTTAAGCCTGAAGGTGGGAAAATCTGAATATCCTGAGCAAAAAAATACAGATATACAGAAAATTCAAGAATTAAAATGAAAAAAAAACCAAAACAACCAACACATACGAAAAGGCCTGATTTACACCTAAATCAGGCAGCGTCTAAACGCCCTAACTGCTTTCTTTTGCAATACTCAATTGTGTTTCTTGAATCTCACATCTGGTCATGTATGCCCTGACTAGACTTTCCTTATGTTCCATCTGGATGCAGAAACTAGATGTTTTCCACATATGAATATGCCTGCACAGAAATACACAGGTCATATGTACCTCAACTAGCTCTTAATGAAAAAGTCTGGGTACCAGAAGCTCATAATTTATTGCTCCTCAGTGACTGTTTATCCTCTTTTGATTTGTCTTCACTGTGACAAAGAAAAAAAGAATTACTGGGGTTGGAAGGGGCCTCAGAAGATCAACTACTATGAACCCCTGCTCAAAGCAAGCTCAGCTAGAAAAGGTTGCTCAGGATCAAGTTCAGCTGCAATTTCAAATGTCTCCTGGTATAGGGACTCAACAAACTTTCCAAGCATCCTGTTCTAGTGTTTGACTACCCTGACCATGGTGAAAGAGTGTTTTCTTATGTTTAAATGTAATTTCTTCTGTTTGAATATATTGATTGTCTCCTGTGCTGCTGCGGCTCAGGCTCTGCAAGCTCAGGGTCTGCTCTAGGCAAAACTCCCAGCTCTGGCTCTGCCTGCTCTTCTCTTCATACAGTTGAAGTTCAGGTTCTAGCAGCTACAAGGTCTTAGACAAGATCTCACCAAACTCCTTTCCTTCTCTCTGAAACAATGCAGACCTGCATGCAATGTAGCCATCCTGCAGCTCGTTTACTTGGTGTCACAGATCCTCTATCAGGACACACCCCCTGCAGCTAAGGACACCAACTCCTCCAGCTCCAGAATCATCCATGCCAGGCAAGCAGCTAAACACCACACAGCTGCTCACTCACCCAACTCCGTAGCAGGATGGGGAGGGAATTCAGAGAAAAAGTAAAATTCATGGGCTGAGATAAAGACAGTAAAAGGACAGGGAATGGAGGAAGGAAGGAAGGAAGGGAGAGGGGAAGGAAGGGAGGAAGGGAGGAAGGGAGGGAGGGAGGGAGGAAGGAAGGAAGGAATGAAGGAAGGAAATAAAAAACAATAACAATAATAATTATAATGATAATGATAATAATAATAATAGTAATAATAATAATAATAATTAGAACACACAAACATGTGATGCACTTGCTCACCACCTGCCAACCAATGCCCAGCCAGTTCCTGAGTAATGGTCCCCAGCCTCCTTTCTCCATACTTTAAGTGTTATGCATGCCACCATATGGTATGGAATACCCCTTTGGTTAGCAGGGTTCACCTGTCTTGGCTGTGTCCCACCTCAATCTACTGTGTCCCCCAGCCTACTCACTGGTGGGGTTGGGTGAGGTGAACAGCTGTTAAGTCCATGATTTAGTGTAAACACTGCTTAGCAACAACTTCAGTGTGTCATCACCATTATTCTCATACTAAATCCAAAACACAGCACTGTGCCAGCCACTAGGAAGAAAATTACCTTTATCCCAGCCGAAACCAGGATATGTCAGTGACGCATCCCTACACCCACAAACCTGCAAATCTCCATCCTCTCTTGGGAATTCAGGTAAAGTTAAGGACAGAAGATGCTTAAGTTTCTGCCCCATGAGAGGTCCCCACCACTCTCCAGAGCTTCTGGCCCCCTTCTGTGCTCCCTTCTGCTCAAATTGACACAGATTGTTGCATCTCCTGGTTGCACCTGTTAGCTGCACTCCGTCACACATCTGTGTCACACAGATATGCTTAAATCTCCTGTGGGACATAACCCAGCTGCTCCTCTTAGCACAAGACAGGCAAGACATGTATTCCTAAAAATACAATAATAGATGCAAACTTCAACATTGCCAACAGAAACACTGGGGAAGTAATCCTTCTCGCTGGGAGTTGACATTATTTGATGTTTACTGGTTCTAATGCAGTTCTAATAATGTACAAAAAGCAGACATTGTTGTCCTACATTTTTACTCTTTTGAATCTGCTCATATCATTGGAAATAGTTTAGAGGAATCATTCAATCTTCAGGAAATGGGTACTACCTATTCATGTGCTCTGGGCAGTTCATTGTTTTACTTTCAATTTTAGGTGCTTCCTTGGTCAGCTAGTCAACTATTCTAGATACTGGTTTGAAACAGTAATGGGAATTGAGACACTTAACTTAGGGGACAAGTTAGTCTCTACAAATCAGAAGAAAAATACTTAAAGGTAATTATAATTTTAACCTACTAACATTTCTGGAATTTAGATCCAAAAAGATTGATGGCCCTAAATGCTACAGATGATGTGAGTTCAAGGTCTTTAAATCTCCAAGGACTAGGCATTCAGATGCACAACACATCTGCGCAATGCATGAATGAATGCAAAATTGGTTGTGATGTCAAATGATTATGTTGGATTCACAACTGTTCACCACTCTCCTTGGACATAATTCTATTCTTATTCCACTTCTAGCAAAGATAATGAATCAATAACTGTTAGCTGCCGAGAAGGATTTGAGACCTTTGAGAAAAAAATTCTACTTTTAACTATGCCAAAGTGAGAAAAGTAAACGAAACACCACCATCATGTAATAACCTGCAGTCAATGAGGAATAAAGGTAAACTGTTGAGATCAGAAATGGAGTCTTCCTTCTGTATTGGGAATTATGAGACTTTTGAAAATAGATTTACCAGAAATAAATTATATAAATTTATATATAATAAATTACATTAATTGAATTGGTTTACTTCCATCGGGTAGAAGAAGTTAAAGTATGTACAAGTAGCAGTTAACAGGCAAGTGAACATTCTTTCCCATTAAGGCTAACAATACGGAACAGAGTATGTATATCTGTTCAAATCCCCTTTACTTTTCAAAATTGCTACTAAGAATGAACCATGGTCTCTCCTAGATTCCAAATTATGCCCAGATGCTCTTGTGGAGACCAGTAATTGTCTCAGGACAAAAATTTGCAGGGGACTTTTCCAACAGTTTGGCAGTACGGAAACCCATTCAGGCATTTATACCACGGAATACCATTTTCTAGTATAGAATGTCCTTAAAAACTGGAAAATCTAATACTACTTTTGCACTAAAAAAGAAAATAATTTTTTAAATGTAAATTAATTTAATTTCTTTTTATGAAGGAATGGATTTAAAGACATATATTTTGAAAGGAAAAACAGTATTTTAGTTTGATTTTCCAAAAATAAAGCAGTTGTAAAAGTGCTGTTTGTCCATTCATCTCTCTGTTTGACTTGCTTGCCAGTTCTTCTCAAAAGCTTTCAAGGAAGTAAGGGAACATAGAATACAAATCCAAGGAGCAAGACTTTATTAATATTCAAATCAATCTGTATTTCCTAAGTCTTAGAGGAAACAGTCACAATAGTGTAGACTTCCAAAGAAATGTGAAACATCAATCTGAGTGCTGAAAGCAACTGAGATACTGCGAGTTAAAAACATTATCTGTTATTTCTACTGTTATTTTTAGGGAATGGAATTTTGTGCATATCCTTTACAAATAAGCAGAACTGTACCCAAATGGGTGTTGTACCTGACTTGTAGTACATCCGTAAATTAAAACAAATATGCAAGGCACAGACAGTGAATACCAGAATGAAAGAAATAAGATGTGAAATCCAGTTGCCAAACACATGTGCATTGAGGTATTTCTGAACCCTGAAGGTACATAGTTACCTCACTAGCTGTCACTCCAGAAAGACACAGCTTCTCCTTATGTGGGAATAGATAATCTGGTGTCCTAGGTAGCCTGTTTTGTCTCAAATGGCGCCCACAATCTATGTTTAGGCAAGTGAATTGAAAAGTTTTTTCAAACTGAATGTAAAATTTGTGTAATTCTGTCTCACTCGTCACTGAAGGTGAGAGCTGGCTATTTTACAGTCTCTTGTTATATTTCTCTTCTTACCCTCTTCGCCCCTCATGCTATGGTGGGATGAGGTATGGACCTTTCAAAGAGAAAAGCAAAATAAAGCCTTGTCTCAGACAGAAAGAAATAACCTGGTAATTCAGGCAGCTCAGACAGTCCAAAGATTTTTATTTCCAAGCCAAACGCTTATGGCTATAGAGGTGATCTCAGACACTGCTATCTTTTCTTTGGGTATTAAATAATAGTACTCTTTGTTTAAAAAAAATCCATTGAAGCACTGAAAGGAAAGGACTATCCATGTTTTCTGTGACTGAAGCATTCAACTTTTCTAAAACCACAGGGAAAACCTTGCTTCAGATAACATTTAAGTGTTTATTCACCAAAAAAGTTCCCTCAGTAGCCTGAGGCTAGACTATGCATATTTGATATGATACAGACAGGAGACTGTATTGGAATTGTTTCAGACAAATTTCATTGAAGGAGAAAGGTGTGAAATAGTTTCGGTATGAAGAAGGTTGAGCAGATCAGGACTCTTCTGGTTGGAGAAGCAGTAATATATGCCTAATAAAACAGTGAATGGCAAGAAGGTGAATAGAAATAACAGTTCATGGATTCTTCCCATATAAGAACTAGAGATTATCAAATAAAATAGCAATTGGCAAGCCCAAAGTAAAGATTCTTCATGTAAGACACCTCATACAAGGTACACGCAAGCTCTGTGAACCATTTTTACATGATGTTGCAGGTGCTACAATTTTATATTGTGTGTAAAGTGGCCAGAAATATTCATGGGGGGAAAAAAATCAAGGACTATTAATTACAGACATGTCACATGACTGACTACAATTTGCACTGGCACAGAAAATTTCAGTATATGTTTGGCAGACACATACTACTGACTATTGTGAGACAGACTGCAGGGCTGGAGAGGCATTTGGGCTGCCTAATGTAGCCATCCTTATATTCTTAAATCTCTAATCTAAATGAAGCAGAGCAGTGTTTTGCAATGAGGCTCCTTCCAAAGGGTCTGAAGCTAACATATGGCCCTGTGATTTTGGGCAGAAACACCACCCTGCAGCTCCAAAACTTCTTGTGAAACTTGCCCATCTATCCACAGCATTATCTGATGAAAAGAACAATAAAAAAAGAACACTTTGTTTAAAGAAGTCCCAATCAGCTTCTCTGTTATCCAAACCAAAACTCCACACTTTTCTGAGGTTTCCCTTCCAAAACCACAAAAGACATTGGCACACTCTATAGACTCAGGCACCAGTAAAATCCAATATGTATCTAAAGAAGACTGATTGCCTGTCCTTACTGCAATGATTCTAAGGCCCAGCGCTCCACAGGGGAGAGATACAAGACAGCCAGGAAAGACATCGTGAAAACAGACAGTGAGCATATAAATCACCAGTGCAGCTCAGACATGGAAGCTGGAAAGATGACTCCTATTTGGAAGATAAACTACACTGCACATGCTAAAGCAGAGCAAGCAACTCTTTTGATATAGGTAAAATGCAGAACACTGTGGGGACAAGAAAGGAATCAACCTTCTGCCCCCAGTGAAAACACTGGCTTTATTGAGCCAGAAACTGGAAGGGGTTCTTTTTTCCTTGCACTGAAATACCTCCAGACCATAGCTGCGAGGAGGATTGGGGCACTTGCCTACAGTGATTCAGTCTAGTATGGAAAAAAATATATGTTCTTACAATTATTTTCTAACACCAAAGTATTTGTCTGCTCTAATAAGCCCAGAGAACCTAGGTGTCTGGTGATTTTTTGTCATAAATCAGGAGCTCATTAAAAGAAAAATGTATGAAAAGAAGGGAAAGATTCTGGCAGGAGTCTAGAGAAAACAATAGGAAATAATTTTTGAATTTTCAGTCATTTTGGTGCAAGAGTGCAAAGGCCACAGCTCAGAGCAGTAGTAGTTCCGAAGTCTGTCAGCTAAGTACCTGAAAGCTCCTGAATTTACTGAATTTTAGACCACAGATTCCGCTTTCCGCCTGTGACTGGATATTGCCTGCTCAGAATGACGCGCAAAGCTGTGGTTGTGGGAGGGAGCTGCAGAAAGTCATGCTACCTGACCAACAGGAAATTCAAAGTGCATCAATTCTAAGAGTCCAAAGAGCTGTTGAAAAGTAAGATAAGGTTCAGAAGGGGATTACTGTGTCCTAAATGTGATATTTTTATTGAGAGGGCAATGCTTAAATTACATTTTTATGAGCCAGAGTGGCATACCATCGCTTTTTCATTTTACTGGGAAGCTTGCTGGGACTTCTCTGGTTCACAGCTGCAGAACGGATTAATTTTATCCTCTCCTGAATGAGACCTTCAGTCCCAGTGTAACTTCTAACTTGGAAGCAGCATGCAAGGATACTACAAGCACAAAATTATTATATCATGAGACAGAGTAAAAGAGAAACAGGAATAAAAAAGAATAACACACTAAGACTTGATTCAGCAAAACATTTAGGTGCAGGTTAGCCTTAAGCATCCCTGGTTAGTGAAGCACTAAACCATGATCTTGGGCTTAATCGAAGTTAATGGGATTTACACAGGTCCTGAAGGTAATCATATGTTTCACTGCTTCATTAAATCAGAATACAAGTATTAAAAGGCAAGGGTTATCCTCGGGGAATTCCACTGAAATACAGGGTGATACAAAACTATAAATAACGTTAAGGTATTTATTACTAAAATTCAAACACAAAAATACATTAAAGAAATTGCAGGTTGCATGAGAGCTGAGCCTCAGAATAGTACTTTGTTTAACAAGATATCTGAGACATAGGACCTGTTTCAGAGTAAAATCAGAGGTAACTACAGTAAAGCCAAGGCTGATGCAGCTGAGATCAATATTAAACCCCAGAGAATGGGAATTTTCTAAAAGTTTAGGGGGAGGGGAAGAAAAATGGAGAACAGGTCCCCAGAGATTGTGATAAATGGTGATGGGTTAGGCAATATAGTTCTGCTTCCAAAAGCCAGGCTTAATCCACACTCATAAGTAGACATTGTGCCACATATTTAATCTATCCCTTAGAGAGAGTCAAAAGGATCAAAAGCATCACACAGATACTTAAAGGGAAAGGTCATATTCCCATTGAGGACTAATGACTATATCCGTTCCTGCGAGCATGGGGATTTCTGTGAGGGAACTAAAACTGCAGTTTCCAGCGTTCACTCTGGCTGTAGGGTGTCTGCTGCCACAACAGCTTCTTGAACCCTTCCCCTTTACTCCAAACCCTCATGCTGTGAACTTGCAGCTCCCTGTGTTTCTCCTACAGCTTTTCCATACCTTTCAGCACAGGGATTTCTTTAACAAAACTAAGCTCTGTGATCAGATCACCCGAAGCCACTGCAATGTCTCAAAACTACCAAAGCCTTTGTGGTTACAGAAGAATTGTAGAGAGCTGCTATAATTTAAGAGCAGGGATTTTTTTTTCCACTGTAGTGGTTCAATGTGTGTTGTGTGCACACATGTGCTTCAGCACAGATGGAGATTCAAATGAATATCAGACCCTTTGGTGTGAGTTCAAATTTCCTGAAGGTGTTGGAATGTCTGTAAAACATCAGATGCCCTTTTGGTTGTTTTTTTTATAAATACATTTTAATTCTCTGCTGATTTGACATTTCACTTTATTTAGGAAAATCGGGAAAAAAATGACAACATAGTGAAAAAAGTTATTATGGAAAAATAGAACAGGGAAAGGGAAGAAAGCTTGGATGTCCCTGGCAGCTACCTGCCTTTCTTATACAAAGCCACCTATGATTCTTCTACAACCACAAACAAGCCAGGTTTTCTTTGTGCTCTGTCCAGAAAGGAAGTTCAAAATATGTACATCTACTCCAAAGCTATTAATCTTTTTTATAAGATTATTGGGGAGAGTAGAGAACCATTGTCATATTTCTTAAAATTAATTTTCCCCAAAGCTTCAGGAATCTTTAAAGCAGGGTTTAATATATTCTTTCTTTTTTTGTCTCCTATCACATTTTCCTCCTAAACAATAGTTACTTTATGACTGATTTACTTTTTTACTGGTTATAGTCATTTCTCTGTTTCTTCAGGAAAGGAAAAAAAAAGAAAAAAGGCCACCCCCCCCCCCCCCCAAAACAAAAAACAAAAAAACCAAACATAAAAACCAACCCCCAAAACTTTAGACCCCTGTATTGCTGGCTTTACTTCAAGCTTGCTACTATCAACCCAGACCCACATGGCTGGAGAGGCTGTGTTTCCACAAAGGCTGAAGGATATATTACATGAAAGAGTTTCCAAATGGTCAGTAAGACCAAGAAAACAACAATCTCTGAACCCTTGGATTCTTGAAAATGGTTTCAATTGCATATTGAAAGTAACATAAGGCAAAACAGCAACAAAAATCAGAGTCAGGCCCCTAAACAAATGTCATCACTGCTTAGACTTCAGTGAGGGTGTTAATTATTATCACAAAGTGAGGAAACCACAGAATTGTTGGACCAAACACACGTTTCATGTGGAGAAAGTAGTACAAACAAACCAAAAACATACATCATTTTTCATGGAGTACAGAGAAGATTCATCTACTTATTCAACAAGCCTTAGGGATCCTCCTCCTGTACAAACTATATAACCTAGTACAGTACAACTTGCATCGCAAGGCTGTTACAGTCTTCCATATGCTTGTAATTTATTTACTATCTCAGCTATGAGATTACAACTGGAATATTTCTAAATGTCATTAAGAGGGAACTTCTGGTATAAAACCTACATATACTGTACTATGATACCAACACCAGAGAACCAACCTCCTTCCATACATTACATCCACGTTTGTAGTTCTTAAAGATGAGATTTAAACTAAACTTAAGATATGCAATTATTCTACCTGGGTCTAGGACATGAAATATATAAAAGGTGTGCACTCATCATGCTATATATGGATAAGCCATGCACATGGTGAAAAAATTTACATCTCACTGCAATATAGCATAGAGAGCAGTGATGCATGTAGTTCTAAAGTTATCCCAGAGAATGACAAACAGCAGTATTATTTCACACTAAGGTGGCAGAAAGGCCAGAGCAAGTAGCTTTTGGATATTCTGTCTAGAAGGTATATTTTTCCCCCTTTAATATCAAGATGATTTGTTACCTGGAGCTGAATAAAAAATAACATATCCTAGTATGTACATAATACAGGAATATCATTTAGCCATGCCACAAAGATTTTGTTACTCATGAACCAATCTAGGAATAAAATTAGTTAGAATGTTGAGAAGGAAACAGAGACTAGCCAGTTCACTGACCTGTACTCTCAGAATTAAGAAGGACAGATCCTTTCCTTGATGTATTCATCATGATGGGAACTATTTAGAGCATCTCCTTGTTAGAGACTGATTTCATATATGACAAATAAGCTGATCTGACGCACTTATGTCTCTATTGCCACATTTACTTGAATCAGCCACACTGACAGACCTTATTTTGAGGCTGATAACCATCAACATTGTATAGGCTTGCACAATGGATGTGCAATGGTTTCAGCAGGCAAAATCTAGGTTGAGAGAGAAGGCAGGAGAAAATCTCAAAGTACCTTAAAAATGTGACAGAACAAATTTCCCCAATTGAAACTTCAAGTCAATCTTATTGAACCCCTGGAAATTCCTAATCCTAGAACTGGTGTACTGAATACAGTTAAATTGCTTTAGGCCAAATAAGTTTTAACTTAGGTCATTCAGCATCAGCAATTTGAGCTAACTTACCTAGCTTGACTTAAACTGGGTTTAACATGGTCTACTTTTTCAACTGATCCACAAAAATTCTATTCCTATATTTTCTAACTGATGTACAAATTATTTTTTTTAAATGTCTCAGAAATCTGCAAGCAAAGCCAGTCCTGCACAAACCGCACTTTCCCTTGAATTTACTGCCATCATTTTAGAAAGTTTATTTAAAAGAATCTAACCCAAATATGTGCTTTTCTATGAAACGCACTTTTCAAGTTCATTTTGCCAGAGAAAATACTAATTTTCCAGAATGGCATATTTCATTTGCTACCAAAGAGGACTGACTGTAACATAAAGCGGGTGGCTCCCTTAGAAGAAAGAGAAACAATTTGACATGGTAGGTCTGGTATCCTTCTGCAATATCAAATGAAGCCCTACATTTTCAAAATGATGCATGGGAACTTAACCACGTGGTGCCCATTAAAGTCCATGCCAGCTCTCATGGTTTATGAGGTCACTAGAAATCCTTGATGGAATTACACCCCCATCCTGCACGGCGGATCCTCTTGTATCACAGATTCTGAATCAAAGCCTATAAGGTTAACAAAAATGTCTGCAGTCAGTTTGCTCAGGTTTGGATCACGTATTTCCACTGGAAATAGAGAAACAAGAGAGAAATAAATTACTGAACAATTGTTAGTGTAACAGCATGGCATGGATCTTATGTTGATACATATACCTGTATGGTAAGAGGGAAATAATGTCTTCCTGTGGTCGCGCTCAAAGCATCTGAATGAAAAGAGAACCACTGGGGAATATTCCTCTGAAAAACAAAAGGACATCCTGTGAGAGGGCAATTACAAAGTAATTCTTTGAGCATTCCTAACAGCTATCAGACAACACACGAAACACAGTATACTTTAAGAATAAATATTCTGGGCTCTTTGTGTATCATGTGCATTTTTAAATTTCACTGTTCTGGTGCACATATGTCAATTTTGTATTTACTGGACAGAATCTTTTAAAATCTTTCAAAATAGTAACATTCAATGTCCAAAAGTGAAACCTAGCACTCAATTTGCACAAAGACTTTGCACATTGTTGTGTTTTAAAACACTCAGTAGTTAATAAAAGACTGTGGTCTATTGGTGTATTGGTTTTCATATTCTCTTCACTAGAATATGATCTTGCTTTAGCAATAAAATGATATGTTGATTGAATACTTTCCAGTTCTCTAGGTTTCTAGGGGTGTTCCTGGGATTGTATCACTAACAGCACAGGGACTAAGTTAGAAAAATCCTTCTTGGAAAATGAAAAGTTGTGGTATCACTGGGGTCTCCTGAATCTGTATATGTAAGGTAGAATAATTTTATTAAAAATGTAGATGTTTGTCAAGTCACATGGCAATATTATTAAAGCATGGACCAACCAGCAAGTTTCTAGGAATTTGTACACTTATCAAACACAGTGTGGATTCCATCAGATTACAAAGTGTCCTAAAGTAGTTAATTTAGGGAGCAATTTGTGTGCATTAATACATGCATACCTTGCAAACAAAGGTCTGGAAAGAAGAAGGCATGTTTATTGAAGGAGATTTGCACAGGGCAAAGGAATAATGTCTCGGAGACAAGCAGTAAATTAGGAAGCATAACAGCAATGTGATAAGGATTATCACCAGGTGTTTCCGGGGTGCTTGGTGTCTGTGGTTTACTTAGGCTTCTGTTACCCCAGGCTACGAATGGGGCACCCTGGGCAGCCAAAAACTTAAACAGTGCAGCACTTGCTCTACAGCAAGCAACAAGATCAGATCAGCCAGAGAGAGGGAAAAAGCTGACACTTCATATGGCACCTCTCAGTACCAGGGAGTGCAGATGACACAAATGCAGCTGTACTGCTGCTGGATCCAGGTGACTTCACGCTTACTGCCCTGGCTGTCTGCGAGCTGCAGAGGTCACCCACCGGATAAGTGTGAATTAACCGTAAAGGGAACGCAGTGCTGGATCAAATGAATTTCTGTAGCAGCTGCAGAGGCTGTGGCAAAATCTCAGAGGTTTTGAAGAGCCGATCCCAGTGCTAAACAGCTTTTGATTTTCCAAAAATGGCCAATCCCAGTGCTACCAAGGATTTTCATTTTCCAAGAAAGATTCTTTTAATACAAGCTGGAGTGTATTTTCTTCTGTCTTTTGTTTTAGTTTCTGTTGTTACAATTCTTTGAAAATAAAGAAAAGTCAGGCAAGTTCAGAGTGGGGCAACTTTTTCATTACAGAGGATTGAATCAGCCAGTAAAGGACAAAGTTTGCAGCAGGAATCCTGTGAAAGAAGCGTTGTGTACGTATGTTCCCATCCAAACCTTGTGATATAGCCTGTAATATTTTACCTTTTGCAGCCAGGCTGCCTTTCTTGCCTTTGCTTAAAAGAGCAGTCAGTAACACACAGCTGGCCTGGGCTATTCCCCCCTCCCATAAGCTGTTCACCCCTTAACATCAAGCACCAGCTAAATTTTACTGATAAAGCCAACACTCAGCAGAAGGGAAAATATGCATTCTTCATGCTGTACAGCTGAGCAGAGCTAAATGGCTAATAAAAAGTCCCAGGCATCAACTTTAAAAGGGGAAAAGGAAAGGGCTGGTGCTGTGAGTGGAACTGGAAAGGAAAGGAGGCTGGCGTGGTGGGATGTGAAGAGGGACATGTCAGTCCTTGAGCTGGAACCATTGCCAGTCCCTCCACACAGTTTGAGCAGCACCACCTCAAAAGTACATGGTTATTTCTGCAAAATTTTTACTTCCACCTGAGGGCATTTTGTGCGAGCTGAGATCAAAGGCATTTGAATTAGTTTCATATACAACTAAACTTAGGTAGGTATTTGAGATAGATAAATACTTTGCCAGCAGCAAAGGAACATTAATTAACAATTTGCAATCTCTCACCTTACACCTCTACTCCAATGCCCTGTTTCTGAAGTATTCACAACCCTGATATGAAGGCTGCAGAATTACTTAGCCACATAGCCTAGGTGTTTAATTAGCTTTTGGGAATTAATATATTAAAATACGTATTATGGAATTGCCTGGGTTGGAAGGGACCTCAAAGATCATCTAGTCCCAAGCCTCCTGCCATGCGCAGGGACACACACCCTTTCTCAGAGTCCCATCCAACC
>JAHLSL010000022.1:27634684-27656452 GCA_025920805.1 Petroica traversi
AGTAGAAGTAGAAGTAGAAGTAGAAGTAGAAGTAGAAGTAGAAGTAGTAGAAGTAGTAGAAGTAGTAGAAATAGAAGTAGTAGTAGAATAGGAGAAGTAGAAGAAAGAAGACGAGAAGAGGAAGAAGAAGAGGAAGAAGAAGAGGAAGAGGAAGAAGAAGAGGAAGAAGAAGAGGCAGAAGAAGAAGAAGAAGAAGAAGAAGAGGAAGAAGAAGAACAAGAAGAACAAGAACAAGAAGAAGAACACGAAGAACAAGAACAAGAAGAAACAGCATAATTCAGAAAGGTATTAATTAGTAGGGGGAAAAGCAACTCATACTTTCCTGTTAAGCTGTAATATGAATGGTAGCATTTTGAACTCTTGGCCTAAAATAGTTATATTGAGCTTTGATCCGAGGGACGTTAACAGACGGGAAGCAGAGGAGCAAATTGGGGTGAATTTAATAGTATCCAGAGATAGAATACTTAACTTTTGTGGGGCCTATCAGCAGTTAAGGTCTGAAGGAAAAGGCTTTATAAAAATAAAACCAGGAAGCAGAAAGGGCCATTTTTGCATATTTGAGAGAAGAATATGACAGTCTTCCCTAATACGAGTCATGACATGACGACCAAGTCTGTCTTCTTTATCATCGATCAAAGAGGGCCACTGTTAGAAAATAGGATTAAACACTGTAGAACAGCAGTTACTGTCTCCGATTGTTTCTTGAGTTTTTATTCTTTTCTTGTATTAGCAAGCTTTTCTCAGTACATGTATGGGAACATGGATTAATGGCCCTTCTCGTGAGTCTTAAGAGCTAGAGATGCTCTCCTTTCTCGTCAGCCTTGATTATTAGCTAGATCTCAAATCCTATGTGGTTTACACAGAGAATGGATCTGTGTAAGTTGGCTCAGCACAGGATGTAGTACAATCATGCTCCCTAATTTAGTTCTAAGAGTCCACATCAGTTCATTAATATGTATCAGTTCCCAATAGATCATGTTTTCATGCTGTAACAACCTCAGGCTATCTATAAGTGCAAGCTATTCAATGATATTAAGACTCCTCTAGGAAGGAATCTAAAGTGGAATATAGATGGGACTTGGAAAGGGTATGCTGACCACAGCCCATATAGGCTGGTTCAGACCTGTTCTCAGACACAGGGTGTCTGTTCTCATGTGTACCTTCCTGTTTAATCACTGTGTTAATCACTGTTCCCACAAAAGACATTGAAGTGCTTGTATGAAAAAATGCAGGACATATTCCATAGCTAATAGCCTATAGACTGAGAGATAAAATAAAATGATTCCATAAATATTGGAGGGATGCTCTTTACATCAAAAGAGAAAGCACTTCATTTTTCAAAGGCTAAAACATCAGCACAGGTGACAATGTCTTTCAAAGTGTAGAGCAGATATTAACCCACTTCACTAGAGCTATGCAAAACTTCAGAAAGACGTACTTCACATGATTATGTATTATATACCAAAGGGAAAGGAAGGAAGGAAGAAATCTCCCCAGCCTTTCTGCAAATGCATACAATAGAACTCATTGAAAAGCCTCTCAGTATATTGCAGTGCTGAACAGTAAATCAATGTAATCTGAATTTCTGCAGTAGCAGGAAACTTTCCAAATGATCGCTATAAATGGAGCACATGTTTTACGTATAGGTTACTATTTTTGGCAGTCCATCAAACCCCTTTGATGTGTAGACAGTGGGGTTTCATCCAGCTAGCAGGACAAGAATAAAAGGTCCATATTCTTCCTTGTGCCAAAATCCACTCAGAGCAAGAGATGGGGAGCTGGTTATGGTCACACAGCTCTACGGCTGCTCCTGAGCCACAACAGAGCTCAGATAAGCTCATGTTTTAGTCCCTGAGATGTACCCATTAAGAATCAAGAGCACTCTATTCTGCTTCTGTGAGTCTCTCAGTCACTCTCTGTGCCAGCACAGGGAGAGGAATTGGCACAGGAGCTGTTTATACCACCTTGCACTGGCTGCATGGTTCCTTACATAGGGAGCATCCCCTGGGGGCCAGTTAAGGCAGTGCTCTGGAACACCTGCACAATACAAAGTGACGGAAACCAGCACAGGGAGTCTGGCCCGTGAGCCCTCAAAATGGAAAAAGGCAGATGAAAAAAAACACACCAAGGCAAGGGAAACCAGGCATCGCATGAAGATTAGAAAGAAAAGACCAGAATGAAAATTTGTAAAATGGAGTAAATCACTTCCTGACTGCAATAGAGCTGAACTTCAAAAAAGATCCACTAAGCCCACAGCACTGCTGCCCAGGACAGACAGTGTCTGAGTGTCCTTCCTCTCCTCGGGTTTCTCATCAAAGATGATATCAAGATTTATGTATCCCTTTCTGAATAGTTCTGTGAGTTTAAACCAGCCTCAGACCACTACAGCCTCCACACAAAGCAGCAAGCAGTAAAGTGTTTTGCTGCATGTGGATAATGCACTATGGGACACAAGTGTCCAATAGCCATTATTTTGTGGCTGTCCAATAGCCATGATTTTGTGGCTCTCCAAGTTTATTCCAATTACAGGGAGAAGCCAGTGTTGACAAAGAGAATTAAAAATATCTCGTTTTCCCACTATGTTCTTTTTTTTCTTTAATTTCAAACTCTTCTTTTTTTAAAACTCATTACACTTATGGCATATATATATAGAGAGAGAGTACATTTTCATTAGCCCATCATCAAAGCGTACAAATACTAAAACCCCTCTGCTGTTCTGAGTGACATATTTCAGGAATAACTACTCAGAAATAACTGCTGTAGATGTGTCTGGCTGCTGAACATGAAAGTATGGGTGCTGCTGACTGCCTGGCAGCTGGCCCAGCATTTAACCCTGCTGGTTTAAAATGTCGTAAAATAAGCACAATTTAATCTTTTGAAACCTTTTGGTCAGTGACTGTGATTTCCGCAAAAAATGACTTCAAAGGAAAGACAGGCACCTTTGTTGATGCCTTTTTAAGCAGTCATGAGTTCCAAATTATTTTAAAAAAGGGAAGCAGAAACCTCAAAGTGTGTAACACCTCCTCAGAATTAGATGCTGAAGCGATATGTAAACTGGGCTGTAAAAATCGATCCTCCACTAGTGATGTGGCTCAGAATGATATAATTAAAAGATAATGTCAATGGAAAAAGAATATCATCTTAAGCTAATGCGCTCCTCCTGACACATAAATACCACAGCAAAACCTCTATTTTAATGAAAAAATACCATTTAGAAGCCAAGATATTTGATTTTCAAAGCAGGATGTGTTGAAAATGTTCTATTTCTGTGGCTATATTTCTGTTTTGCCAAATATCTGACATGGAATTAACACTTTGACCTTGCAGTCTTCATGTAATACACGAGATTCCTCCACACCTCAAAAGCACCATGCTTTACCTGTGCAAAATGCAGCTGACTTCTGCAAATAGTGCTCCTTCTTGTTAGTGAGTTGCAATCTTAATGTAGACTGAGAGTTTTATTTCCAAACTTAGATGTGGAAAAAATTATCCATATGTAATCATTTGACATTTATTCCATTAACTTTTTTTAAGGAATGTAGGTATTGCTAGGCACGAGACTGTTTAGGTGGTTTTTTTTTCCTTGCTGTAAAAGTGGAGTTTAAATTACCATTTAAACACATAGAAGAGGGGGGGGGAAAGAGATATGAAGATACCTTGAATAATTAAACATATTTCCAGTCTACATCATATTGCCCTTTTTACCTTCACAAAAAGAAAAAAAAAGTACTCTTCTGTTCTTCTCAGGTTTGGGTGTGAAGAAATGCCTTTTGAATTCCAGTATTAAAGCAGATATGAAGAGCATTTGATCTATCACTGTATGCCAGGATGCTTCAAAAATGCCTACCAGATGTGGCCCTCAAATTCTTAGGCGTCTTCTGCTTAGTTCCTGGCTTTAGACCAGTCCAAGGAAAGAACTGGCTGCTGAGCTGCTCAGACCAGGCTGATCTGGACAAGATCTGGATAACTATTGTCACCTACAAAACTTTAAAATCAAAAAGGGAAGTGCCTTGCAAGACTAGGCGCCTCCAGGATTAGGCAGCAGCCAAGCACGGGTTTCTGGAGAGTGCTTTTGGATGCTGTTCCACCTACATCCTGCCTTAGGTGCCTAAGTCCTTTACTAGAGCTAGCCAGAAGGGCTAGATTCCCATTGAAGTCTGGAGAAGGATTTACATTAACTTAAGTGGATTGGTTCAGGCCTTAAAATGAGAACCATGTGTACAACCTTATGGAGAATCTGGTCTTTTCTGTTTATTCATTGTGACTTCTTGCTGTACTGAACCATTCATGTGCACTAATCCACAAATAATATGTCAGAAGATGTTCTGGAGGATGAGAGTTGTGACTTTCGTGCCCATGGTCCATGCTGCTCTCTGTGGTTCTGGCTGTATGGCAGCCACCCTGGCTAATGGGCCACTCAAGCCACCATTCAGGTCATATATAAGCTCTAATTGTATTACTCGTTTGGCTCGTCAATACTTTTCCATGGAGCTGAAGGAAAAGAGAGCATATGGAATAGAGAAGCAGGAAAATTAATGAATGAAAGACTATAACTTTCAGGGTTCTGGCAGTGTTTTCACATCCATATTTTGCTCCACTCCCCTGAGGTCACAAAAAGCAAATGGCATGTTCATTTCCTTCCATCTGTGCTATTCTGAACAGCAAATGGGAACTTATATCTAAACTTTCTTAATAAGCAGGGGTGGGAGGAGAGCTGGGTAATAATTAGCTACTGGCTAGAAATGCCTTGTAGATTATTTGACTTTCAGAATGATGCTCACTGTAGACACATTTTTCTTCTTTCTTTGCCTATTTTGCAATGCCGTGACACTTCAAATTAAAAATTTTTAAGAAGCCCGAATTCTTTGCAAATCCTACCCATCGCACATGAAGCAGCAGGAGCAGAGCCCCATGCAGAGCCAGGCCAGCACTGTCCCATTTTCCTTTAAAATGCACGCAATTCCTTGTAAACACTGGGACGAGGTGGCTGGCCAGGAAGCCCTGGTGGTGTTGGACGTGTGGCGATGGCCCCCCTTTCCCCGGAGAGAGGCTCAGCTCCAGCTGCAGCTGCTCCCCCCCCTGCCGCTGGCTCCGCAGGAGGGGGCAGCTGGCAGGGCCTCCAGCACATCGCTCCCCCCGCCCTGGGCCGCAGAAACCAGAATTTAGTGACCTGGCGATGCAGCAAATAAATAAATGAATGGAGCTGGAGAGCTTTCTGGAGAGGCCCGCGGGCCGTGCTTCCCAGAGCGAAGGAGAGGAAAAGCGCTTCTGTAGGCGTCTGGCTGGCTGGGTTCCTGTCAGAATAATGATTTCAATGTTACCGTGATTTCACCAAGTGGCACGCTGGGGCACCTAGGGTCTTGGTAGGCAATTTTTTACAGTTGTGAATGTAAATAAGGCATTTATTTAAATTAACCCTCTATTATACAGAGAAAACATAAGCTGGGAGGAAGCATTGCTGCTTGGGTACCTGACAGCAGTGCATTTATAAAACAGGGAGGACATCACCTGGGAAGCACAGGTCAATATTTGCCCTTAAAAATGGGCTTCAAGGACAATGCTTCTGCCACCAACCTGGTAAGCAAGGTAGCTCTACACCTCGGCTTCCAGTCTGTAAAGTGGGCATAAGGATTTTGCCCAGAAAAGAAACTTGAGGGATATGAAAACACTGGACACAGACCAGGAGTAACCAGATTTTTACTCCGTAACAATGTTCACATTTCTAAAGGAAAAAAAATACCATGGAAAAAGCCCAACTTGAAAGCATGAGATATTTCTTTAACTAAAAGACTCCTCCTAAGAAGCATTGTGCTTAATTACATCCTAAAAGATTTCTTGTGTGAGAATATTTGCACGTTTTATGTTTCAGTTGGTTTAATTTCCAAAAGGACAAAGTAATTTCAAGCCAGAGAAGCAGGATGTTCTTTTTCAAAGAGGATAAAAATAGACTATTTTGATCAATGAAAAATTCTTCTAGATTTTTAATGTCCAAAAAATGGATCCAAGCCCTTTTCTATGGGAAAGTTTCATTTTCAACCAACTCACACTTTTTTAAAGATCCATTTCATTAAAAGTTTTTCACCTAACCTGGTCCAGCAATACAGCTTTGTACCTGTACCAAACCCCTGCTGGGCTCTTTTTGGCCTTGATGCATTTCTTCCAGTTCCTTGATGCCTAGAAAACACCACTTCACTGCTATGGCAATGACTGAGTTTAAAATAAGGGCTGTTCAGTTCCTGCCTTTGGTTAAGCCCCTTCTTTTTTTCCTTTTTTCCTTTTTTTTTTTTTAATTTTAAAAATATTTCCCTCTTATTTTCATGGTAAAAGGTATTTTCAATATTTTACAAGAAAATACTGAATGTCCTTATTAGCTTTAGGTCATAAATGCCACAAAACAGATTTAAAAACTGGAATAAACCCAACGTAAATGCTTACTGTTGGTGAATATAAGGGCATACAAAACAAGGCAGTAAAGTCACTATACAATATCAGTAAAACCATTAAAAAAATCTGGAAAAGCATCAAGATGGCTGGCCTCTTTGTAGTTTCAGCACAGAAAAAAAAATTGAGCCTTATTTCTAAATATTTTCCCTAGTGGGAAATAACAGCTTGAAAATAATCCCAGATGTATTCATTTGTGCAACATTTTTCTGCTTGCAACATATAGGCATGGAAAAATTATTGAAGGTTTCAATTCTGGACTTGTATTTTAAAAATGTCAAGCTTTTGAAAAACAGCATAATTTTTCCTTAAAAGCTATTCATTTACCTGGAATGTTGGCCAGCAGGCGTACATTATGGACTTGGTTTAGCTAAGATTGAAAAATTGCCCAAAGGCAAAAGAGAAGTAGGCAATTTTTGTGGCTCAGATTATATACCAACACAAAATACAGCTGAGTTGATTTTTGAACTGGCATATAAAAGAATTTTGCAAGTGAGTGATCTTGAAAGTGATCAAAAACTATCTGAGGTTTTTTAAAAGCTCGACGATTGTTATTTTCATGTTGTCTTTTTTGCAATCAAAATCTGATTCATAAAGTACAAGTAATCAGAAAACTCTTATTAAATGGCTACTGAAAACAATAAAAAGAAAAGAAATCCAAGCCTATAAGTAATAATTTTCAAAGATAAGCAGATAAAGGTATATTTCTGTTTGCTGTACAAAAGAAGTTGTTTGATAAAATATTCCCATTCTGGGTAGATGTTAAAAAAAACCCACACACACACTCAAAACTTCAGGAAATTGTCTTGCTGAAGGAATCAAAATTCTTCTGTTCAATATAGACTATCATCTTGAAAAGCTATTTGCCTGGATAGTATTTACAGCCCAGAATTTTTTGACTAATTTCTGAGACATACAGTAAGTGATGTTACCATGTATAGGTGGCTACAAATAATTTTAGTAGGTTGGACCTACCGGGAGGAGTGTGGGGGGGCTGTTCCCCTCAATGTATATAAAATTGTGGGTTTTTTGAATGGAGACTCTTTAATAAAATGAAAGAAGGTCCATGAAGATTCAGGAAGTAAGATTATTCTTCAAGAGCCAAATGCACAGATATGGGAAAAGGTAGAGTGGTCAAACCGGTGCACACCAACCCTTTAGGGCTGAGGGCAGTGGCTGTGCTCTGGCAGGAGGAACCAAGCTGCTGTGGAAACAGCCAGCTCCAAGAGCAGACAGACTGATGCTGTGTCAGCTCAGGCTGGTCAGTGTGGGCACAGCACCCTATGACCAGAGCTCCACTGGCCTGGACAGAATACCAGTGCACAGAGCTGATGTCCTGCAGAGCTGTGCCACTCTGCCTGGAGCCTGCCAGAGGAAGTCCAGGGTAGCACATGAACAGCTGTAGAGGAGCATGGCCATCCTAGGGCCATGCAGTCTATTCTGCTCCCACAGGAATCATTGCCAGAACTTTGCTGTTTTTCTATTTGGGATGAGTTGAGTTTTTAGAGGGTACCACAGAGGTTACCCTTCAGGAAACGTATGGCCTACAAGTTAATTAGAGGGATAGAGCACCTCTCTTGTGAGGATGTGCTGGGAAAAAGAGGTTTTGTTCAGTTTTGGGGTGACCTAATTGCCTTCCAGTACCTGAAGGGAGCCTGCAGGAAGGCTGGAGCGGGACTATTTACAAGAGCATATATTGACGGGAGAAGAGGGAATGGCTTCAAAATGAGAGTAAGTTTAGATTCAATACTTAGAAGAAATTATTTACTGTGAGGGTGATAAGGCACTGGAGCAGGTTGCCCAGAGAAGTTGTGGATACCCCAAACACTGGAAGTGTTCAAGGCCAGGTTGGCTGGGGCTCTGAGACACCAGTGAAAGGTGTTCCTGCCCATGGCAGGGAGTTTAGAACTAGATTATCTTCAAGGTCCCTTCCAACCCAAACTATGACTTCGTGACTCTTTAATTCTATGAAATGAGGTTGCTGCATGACTGGCAATATTCAGCTGACTGGTTATTCCATGAAAAGTGGTCCTTTTCCTTTTGGACTGCAGGCTGCTGCTACCCATGCAGTCTCCCTCAAATGCAGAGCATTAGAAGAAGCTTCAGACACAAGTTAGAATGACTCAGAGTGCTCCTGGGCTTTTGGTGCAACGTAGCTTGGCCCTGCTGGAGTGAATGTCCACGCTAAGGTCCCATGTGATAGTGGAGCATGGTCCATGTGCTGTGCTGGGGAAATGATGAGCATAGTGTCACAGATGTTTTTTTCTCATTTCTTCACTAGATCCAGCCGCTCCTCAATTATGGCAAAATTTATTTCTTTAATACGTCACATTGCCCTCTCTGTCCTACTAACAGCAAACAGTGGCTCAGTCATACTTCTTTTTGCCCAAGAGCTTTGAGAATTATTTGAAGCAGCCAGTCAGATGAAGGTGGGACAAGTGAGTTCAGGGTCAGAGCTTCTAGACCTGTAATACTTTCTCAAAAAGAAAATGTGAAGAAGATGTGCTGATGTTTCTGTGCTTCTGAGCTCTCCACCAGCATACAGGCAGAAAAGAGAAAAACCTGAAAAAGTGTAGTCAACAAGGTCTTAATGTACATCTGGAAAAGCTGGCAGAGAGGTTCTACTTGATGCCCAGGAGACCTGTAAAAATGCTGGATGCTCCCACCATCCAGCTGCAGGTAATTAGCATATCTTAAAATTAGCATATCTTAAAAGATTAACAAATATCACAAATTAAAGAAAGAGAATTTGTGTAGACATCTTTGTTGTCCCCCTGCAGAGAAATTGCAGGTGTCTTCACAGATCAGGGAAATCAAATATGTGGCCTCTGGCTATATTCGAAGTATAACTTGGTTTATTTACACATATAAATAAGTACTGAAACAGAGAGAATCAAACAGTGTGCAAGTAATTCCCTTGTTAAAGAGTCTCAGATCATCAGTGAAATTGGGATTACAAGCAACAATTTCACCTGAAAAACAGAGTTTAGTATGAGATCAAAGCAAATTTCAACCTCACCTTCCAATATCTCAGCTCCCTTCACAGACAACTCTAATACTACAAGTTTAAAAAATTAGTATATCATTCCAGGAGCTAATATTTATTTTCATACTTAAATAAAATAGAAAAAAAAAAAGGAAAAAAATAGTCTGGAAGATTGAAATGGCACCATCTGGTGACACCTGCCACACAGCATGAATGGCTCAGGAAGCTACTTCTTTTATTTGAAGTTTTGCTGAATAGCCTCATGTGTGAACGTAAAAGCCTTTAACAGAAAACTCTTGATCAGCCACTGCTTTTTTTATACTGTAGCTTCATCTTGCTGTAAAGACAATTGTAGACAGGCATGTGGATTCAGGTACTTCCGTCAGAAATTACCAGAGTAAATCGAGTTATACATAAGACTCACCTCACTCTAATTTATAGTTCATCAGACCATTGAACTTGTAAGTAAAATTTATGGGGGAAGAGCAATAAATTAAATTGCGTAGAAACATAATTTTTGTCCTGCAGTTACTTGTACAGTCCAATTTAACACATAAAAAATGGAGTATAATACTAACTTGTTAATAAAATGTGCACAGCGCTGACATGTAAAAACAGTTTTATAATTGGTTGGTCCACTCTGTTAGCCTTGTTGACAACACTAAATTTTCATACCCCTACATTAGTAACATTGAGCTAACATTATAAATGCAGAAAGCTCATAAATGCATACAACAGAAATTCATTTGGCCTTTGATTTTTTTGGGGGTGTCTTTAAAGTGAAAACTGTAAAATTACCACGTAATAAAAGCCAGCACACTGAACACTAATTGCCCATTTATAAAACGCTCTTTTCCTCCAATCACATAGGTGTGAGGCATAAACTTCTTGGGTTTTACGGAGCTGTGATTTGTACTTTCAGTTCTGTTTCTCTCTGTTGCATTTCATCTTAAGCTTATAAAAGACGAGCTGCATTTTATTAATCCGCATCAGCATTCATTGGACATTAAACCTACGTAGATCCCTACAGAGTTTTAATTGTGGCTGAATTGCCAACAATAATTGGGCCTCTGACTAACCACGGAGAGCAGGCCACCCTCGCTGCTGGGCACAAGTGCAAGCTCCCACACCAGCCACGATAGCCCACTTTGTCAGCCGCCCGAAGGGAAGTTGTCAAGCCTGGGACCCTGCTGCTTTATTCCTATAACTATGTTTTAGAAACACCTCACAAGTGGAATTGTGGTTGCCTCATCCAGAAAATGTGGAAAGGATTAATGTGGCATGTAAAACAAATCACTCCTGAGCTCAGCTGAGAAAGTGGGTATTAAAAGCACTCCAGTCAAAAGAGCTTTAGTGAAAGGGTCATGGTGATATACAGTCAGCACATGTTGGGCTGGTAAAGCTGCAGGGTGTTTGGAAATGGTAATGGTCCATGGGTGTAAATTCTTTCAAGACCTCTTAAAGGCACATGTGTTTCTTGAGCATGTTCTCCAAACAAGGACCTGTTATAGGTTAGCTTCACTGGAACTTTTAAAGTTTATTGATTGGTTTGTGGTATTCCAGGTTTGCTTACTGGTTTTTTGGGTTTGTTTATTTAATGTTGTTGATAAACAGAAAACTATCATGACATTCTAAAATTTACAAATCCATAAACTATGTTGTATATATTGCAGTATGTGTTATTTCTTTTCTTTATGCCAGTAATCACTGGATTCACAAGAGTTAAGGGTCTATCAATATTTCTTTTATGAACGCAGGTTGGTTAAAACATCTGTAGTTTTGAGGTTAAAAAGGTCAGACCCTTAAGTTTGACATAACATTTAGTGGGCCTTTATGTATGTTTGTAACTTTGTAACGTAATATTTCCTAAAGTTATTAAAAAGATGGCTCATGATGGCTTTTCTAGTAAAGCTGGGAAAACTGAGAGTACTTAATAAAAGCTTTATTTTACAAGTTGCACTATTCCTTGTTCTTTTTTTTTTTTCATTAGAAATTTCACTGTGATTTAGCATATAGAATAAAAATGTGATAACATTTATGTACCATATAGCTTTTTTTACCCAAACAATTGCCATTATAAGATGGCAATGTCCAGAAAGGGTTTTTAAACAACAACTCACCGTGACTTCCATCAGCAACATGAGGGTTCAATAATTTTGTACATTAGGCCTTCTGTGCAGGGATCACTTCCCTTACATTTGAAATGGAGCCATTTTTGAGAAGCATGTGTCAGGTGTTGAGCAGAACACAGCCACATCTTTATACAGAATGAATGGCTGAGAAATAGAACTGAAAAAATAATGTATCTACTTGTTATAGTACTTGCTGTGATATAATTAAAACCACCAATAATCACTTCCAACATGCACCCTTCAGCTGAGAACGTATCCCTGCAGCAAGTGGCCTGCATTCAATTCTAGGGAAGCTTATTGCAATCATGGTTCAAAAGCCAGTATTTTAGAATTTGGCCAGCAGAATGCTGTTTTGGTTAAGTACACTAGAGATTAGGATTTTTCAGTCTTATTTCAGAATGTATTTGGTTTTTACAAAAGGCCACTGTTTATTATTTTGTGTGGTCATTTAACCTGTGTTCTCTATAACAGACTTGAAAGCAAAAGCACAGATTACAGTTACATGATGTGGTAGGTGGAAACATTTGTTCTGAATAACAATATTTAATTGAAATCATATTTAAAAACACCAAAGAGTTGTTTTCTCACGAGCCCATAGGACTCTCAGAACAGGGACCATGGTTAAATGATCAAAACCCTACTTAGCCAAGTTAAAACAAATAAATAAAATAACATGTGACCTTGGCAAGGTTTGGGTTCTATGGAGGTTCTGGTTCAGTGCCTCTATCGTTGGCTCCAGCTACAACCACGACTACAAATATTGTTTCACAGGCTTCAGCAATGACACCATTTGTTACTTTTGCCTAGTACAGCACTAGTGAAAGTCAAGATCAGTCATTCTCCTGCAACATTTCCATCATGCAAAGAAGTTCCAGCCATAAAGCATAGGAACATGCAGTATATATGATGTCACTGTCTGGCATCTTTATGGAAATCAGAAAGCTTTGGCAATGCTGACCTTCAAAATTAGTTTCCTGTCCTCTTCCCCTTCAGGAAGGTGAAATGTAATGTGCCCATAAGCTGTCTTGAAAGAGGTGTCCTGTAGCTGCTTGGACAAACAGCTGAGGTAGCTGACCAAGACACAATTAAATGTTTTGTGAAGAGAGACACAGTCTAAAAAGGCAAAAAAAAAAAAAAAACACCAAACCCCAGAAAAGGCCCATAGCAGATGTGGGGTGGTTTAATGGTATTGTTCCACATCGCAATAATGTGCAGGAAACTGGGCAACACTGTAATCTATAAACCAAATTATTGGTGTTCTGCCCAAACATTTTCAAAACCAAACACCTGCAAGAAACAGCCAGATATTCTGAACAGAAGATTAATCCTTCTGGGGTTTTCTACCCTGCAAAGCAACAACAAAAAGTAAATCTATGTTTATGAAATTTTTTTCTTTAAGCTTGCTAAACTACAGGGCGTTTTTTTTTTTCCAACAGTTTCCAAGAGTTGCTTTGGTAAACCAAGTAAATGTTTCCTGTACCTAGGAAAAAAGACAGTTTACCTTTTGTTTCAACTCCTATTTCATAACAGTCTTGGTAGTCTTCGTACCACAACATCAAATCAGCTATTTTGCTGAAACACTGTGGGTTTTTAAAAATCAAAATCATAAACGCCTCAAAACCTTTGTAAGTTAAACTCTGAATAGCATCAATCTAAAGTTTAAGGTTTTTTGTTTTTTTGAGAAGAGTCTGCTCTTTCTCACATCTGAAACTGTAGATTCAGATTCAAAGACATTTGTCACTACATTCATCATCAAATCTGGAAAACCATTTTAAGCTGAAGAATAAGATAGCAGAAAAAAGAAGAATATTAAAGTTTTTATTTTGGTTTTTTAATTCTTTTTCTGTCAGTGAGGCTATAATAATTTTATCTTAATTCCTTGAGTCACAATTAATTGAAAACCTCAACTTTCCTTTCTGTTAGAAGATAATCCAAAAATATCCAATAAAATAATATAAATAATAATAAGACTCAATAGAATGTCAGAATAGAATGTCCGTCATTTTCATCCTGAAGATGACCTCCTACTTACTTGGAGATAAATTTTAACTGTACTGCATCAGCAGCCTATGGCCCTTTGAATAGTTGGAATTTATCAGACAATTCTCTTAAAAAATTAATTTGGACAGAAAAGGAACTCCAAATTAGTTGTGCAGCTCATTACTCAGCTATTTCAGTTATGACACACCATCCTCAGGCTCCCAAAACTGGTTTGATGTAGAGTGAGGTCTAAAGCACCAAGGTCTCTCTAAAATTTTTCATTCTTTTACTCTTGTATAGAATTGCCTCAAGAGTTAGTAAGGACTAGGGCCTTGCTATGCTGGGAAATGTATTTACGTTTATGAAACAAATGCTATTTGCTTTGAAGGTATTCTAGCAATAACAGTCAGTGGGCTTATGCTCTCTTAAAGTGAAAATCAAGTAAGGAGACCAAAAAAAAAACAAAAACCAACAAATGTGTGTCTATCTTTTTCAAGATAGAAAAAAAGTTGGGTTTGTTTCATTCCATACCTGCTGAGCTACATCCAGCTTGTTCAGCAAGGCTTTGACATGGAAAGACCAAGAGTCAAGGTTGAATTTTTTGTAGACCTCTAAACAAAAAAATAGTGGTACTCAGAGAAAAAGGAAAGAAAAAAAAAAAACCAAAGGGCAGCAGGAAAAATACCTGGATTGGGAAGGAGAAAATTATTCAGTAAAAAATATTCTAGCTAAATAATTTGCATGTCAAAGAAGTATGTTAAGAAAATAATCTAGTCTGTGTATAATTTATCCAAGAAAATATCAAAATGCCATGTTTCAGCAAGGCGTCATGTTTCATTTTCAACTTATTCTAGAAAAATATGTAAATATTTTGTGCATTTAAGTTTTTGAATTTTAAATTTAATATATTTGTATTTCTTTCTTCTTAGTTTTTTTTGTTTGTTTTTTATTCATACAGAAAGATAATGGCAATCCCAAGGAAGCCTTCATCTGGATCTAAAAAATATACTGTAATCCTAAAACAACATACGTTTTTCCCTCACAAAGTTGAGCAAAACTTTTGCCATCTTTTCCAAGAAGCAAAAAGGCAAAACTAAATTCATAGCATGACACGAGCAGCAAAATATGTAAGTTACCTTACATTTTCAGTTGCTGTTCTTGTGTCAGCCATTTCAAACAGGGCATGGACAGCACCTGGCAACCCTGTCCAAAGCAAAGGAGAATGTGAGAAGGAGGCAAATGTCCACTTTCTTTGTGCTGCTATTGTTCACAAGCTGCTGCCAGTGCTGACTTTTCAAACACTTTTTCTGTGTGGTCTTTTCCACACTTTCCATGAATTCACCACATTTTGCCCACAAAATCTCTCTACATTTCTGGAAAAAAGTGCTACATAAAAGGCATGAGCACACATCACTTTAGAAACAGTCTGATAATGTACATCCACATGAGTGTGTGTGTGCGCACATGTGTTGAAAACATTTATCAGAGCCTTCCTATGTTACTCCTGCTTTCAAAATTCACAAGTTTCAATTCACAATACCAATCCCAGGCACAACGGCAAAATAGAGCATTCACAGTTGAATTACATTTATACTCTGCTATTTGGTACATATACATTGATACTGAAGCAGTCTCAAAATGTCATTCTCTACCTTCCGTTAGCTATGGATTTTTTTGTCATGAGAAACAAAAGGATAAGACTTTGAACAGATTATCCAGCTCTGTCTTCTGAACAGTAGAGAGTAGATACAAGTGCTCCCACTAACAACTTTGAGCAGCAATTTTCAGACAAACAAGAGGAAGCACTTTTCATTACAATGTACAATTAAGTCATGGAACTCCTCACCACAGGATGCTGCAGAAGCCAAAAGTATAGCAAGGTTCAAAAGGAGATTAGACTAATTCATAGAGGATATGTCTATCAGTGGCTATTAAGCACTGTGATCCGGATGCCCTCTGGTGAAGGAAGTCCCTCACCTATTGCCTACTGGAAGCTGGGAGGGATTCCATGGGAGAACTTTGGCATAGTTTTTGTATTCATATATGTAAAAATATTATTTTAATTGAACACCTTAAAGAACTGTTTAGTTCTCAGACTCATGATTCTTATTCCTACTTGACTACTCAAATGTTTACAGTGTTCTTCCTGGGGCCCTTTTTTAGCAACTTCAACATTACTTTAGTCCTATAGAGACAAAGCAGTGACTTCTTTTAACATATTTACCTGGTGTTATTCATCTAGCTTGTAGAAATCTCTTTACCTTTGTAAAGCCGCAACATCAGTTCCCAGAAACCTGGTAAGTATAACTGAAATAAAATGTGATATGTGCACACCTGTACAGCAGATGACTATGTTAAAAGTGATTAAATAGCATTTTTTTGTGTTTGTTTTAATTTGAACCTTACTCCCTTAGAAGAGTAGCAAGAAATTTTTAGAGCCAGGACCCCTCTGAGCAAATCAATTTACTGAGGCTGAAGATTCAGCCCTCAGTTTTACAAACTGAGGACAGATAATTGTCAAACCCCAAAGAACACAGCAAATCTCCAACAGTAACACATCTCTTCCTGTGACCTTCCATTTGAAATGTGTTTCCAACATTTATTTGCAATTATGTTCTAATGTAAGATACATTTGGAGTGTAAATATCAAGATTAAATCTACCTTGAAAACTCAGGCTGAATCAGGTTTATAGCCTAGAGGCAAGTTGTGAATCCCATAAAGCATTGTTTGAGGGACCTGGTTAGTGTTCTGTACACCTGCTTAATGTTTTTTTTTTTCATAGTCACAAATGTCAAACTGCTCACTAACGCATTGAGGTTTGAATGACAGCCATGCACTTGAGCACCAGTTATGTTTTTTCACTACCAAATTGGACTATAAATGATGAAAAAGAGGTCAGAAAGGAAGTATGGAAGCATACAAATTTGAAAGGGGAAACTGCTAATAGTCATAAACCGTGTGCAATCAAAGGACCAGCAAGTCATTGTGAATTACCTGCTCCATGAATTACTGATCTAACTGCATTATGATATAGAATTTTCTAACTCCTTTCATCTGCGGTGCAACAGCTCCTAACAGCTCCCAGATCAAAAGCTCGACTGCCAGTGAAACCAGGGAGAAAAAGCCCACAACACTGACTTTCATTAGGAGCACTTATTTGTTAAACTTTTCTTAATATGCAGGTTTCATTATTTATTGATTCACTGATTGGATATACTGTAAGTGTGCCACCTACCAAATTTGAGGAAATAGCACAGAAATGATCAGCAGTGTGGCACCTCAATGCGAGTCAAAACTTGTAAGCAAGTGCACATAAAAACTCACAGCCTGTGTATTTCTCCACAGATGGAAACATACAGGACATACATTGGGACATTTTTGTTTGTCTGTTTAATCCAAATCACCCAAAATACTTCAGAAACAATTAGTTCCATGTTAGCAGTTTTACTGATAGCATAAACGTAATGGGACAATTAGCTTGCATGTGCCAACAGAATCTGCATGAAGACAAAGTCTGTGTGAGCAGTGATGAGACAGCTGATTTCTACAGCTGTATGCCATACATGCCCCAAAACAGAATTCTAAGCTCAAGTTATGACCACAACCACAAAGCTCCAGTCAGCAGGCATAATAAACAAAATGTATGGAAGGTTCTTTTAGCTGAGCGTAGAAATTCCTATGGTGTCTCTCAAAATATATAAAGGACATTTTTAATTAAACACTTTTTCTTTTCCTCCTAAATCCAGTTTCTGGGCTGAATGAGAAAAATATGAGGCTAGTTATGCTCACCTGAGCAAATCTGACAATAAATAAATAATAAATATATAAATAAAGTGTGTGAATTTATATATATATATATAAAATACATATACACATATACATATGTATACACATACACACACACATATATATACATATATAAATACATATATATACACATTTTGACAGATGTCTCTTTTGTTTGGGGGGTTTCTACTGGGACAACTCTGTGTATGTCCAGGGATAAAACGTGGTGGAATATTGAATATGCATAGTGAATATGACCTTTTTTGGGTGGTTATCATAGGCAGTAAGTGCTTCAGGTACTAACAGCTGGATCATTACTTCAGTGTGAGTATACTGAATACTTTGTGCCTAGGATCATGTTTGTATGTGATGTGCAAGGAAAAAGAAAGCAAATATTGTCAGTATCACCTTTCTGGTTGATCAGCCTAGAAAAGAGACTTTCTCTTCTGTGGAAAGAGGTGATTGTGTGGGGACCAATGCCCCCCTCACATTATGTTTCCTTCCCCCCAGGCACCCCACTGCTGAGGCAGAGGCCTGGTTGGGGTGTCAGAAAGCTGCAGGAGCAGCTGCCTGGGGAGCAGGGAGCCAGGGCAGCCTAGGCTGGCATGTGACCAGGAGTGCAGGCTTCCAGGACTGCCTGCCTGCCTGCTTTCCATTGAAACTTTCAATGGAATCAACATGTTCCTGTGAAATGTTTCAATTCTGTAAAATCAGCATTTTCCAACTGAGAAGCGTTCCACTGGAAAATTTTCAACCAGCTCTAATAATCAGGGCATCTTTAGTATCTCCCACAGGGGTGCTGCTGAAGGATATCAAATTTCCATCTCAGGGACCATGAGGGACAAGCTCTCCTTGCCTGCATCCCACACAGCAGCCAAGGTTGCCACCGGAGCTGTCTGCCCCAGCAGGCTGGGGGTTCTCCAGGGAATGTCACCATGTGGCAGCACCTTCTCATTCCACTGTTAGAGCTTGACTGAAACTGTCCAACAAGCAGGCACCACCAGCTCGGTGTGGCCAAGTGCAGGGTCAGAGTAGACACCATTTGTGACATGCTTGGGAAAAGTCAGAATTTTTTTAAGCTTTGAAAAAAAGTTTAATAGTTTTAATCGATTGTAGGAACCAAGAGGTTCTCAGCTTCAATCATGAGCAGAGGTTTTCTTATGCATATATATATATATATATATATATATATATGTGTGTGTGTATGTTGGAGCATTTGAGTTTAAATCTCTTTTTGTCTTTAGTGAAAAAAAAGTTTCCATGTCTTTCTTAGGAGATGGTTTCATAAACTTGACAAAAAAGTATGAATTTTATTTATACAAATTTCATTTCAAAAATTTAGGAAAACTGCAGCAAGAATGTCAAGCTTAAAAGAAAATTAATGGTTCCTGACAGATGTCAGTCTAAACTACTGGTTAGAAACTGCTATTGATGATCTCACTTCTTGGTATAACCTACTTTGTTTTCAGTGAGAGATTTCAGGAGCTTGTTCGACTAAGAGTGAAAAGTTAACTAGACAAACATCTACAAATATAAACCACTGTAAACAATTATTCAATTAAAATTTCTGATAAGTAAGTGAATCTAAATGACAGGAAACTGGTGCTTGGTATGTTAGAGGTTTTTTTCAGTGAGCATAATGAACCCAAATATATTTCTTCCTTGCAAGAAAGAGTTAAGAGAAAGATGATATCTTTCTGTAGCTGATGTTGGAACCCAAAATGATAATTAAAATTTATTGTCAGCAAGTGTTAAATAATCAAACTTCATGAGGGTAATCAGATCAATGCAGATTTTTGAAATCTATTTTATGACTCATTTTTAAGGTCTGGATTTCAAACTACTGATGTTGGTAATTTCTGTTTGGTGCAGTTATAATATTAAGGAGCAAAAGCCATCTTGAAGAAAGTCATGCAATAGTCAAGATCTTCCAGGGTGCAATTTCTTAGTCTGAAATCAACCTAATAAATCTCAGGAATAATGTGTTTATTTTGGTGCATTAGGAGACTGTGGTGACAAGCTTGGAGTAAACACCTACACAGTAGGTGACTGAAGCAAGGTTAGGTGAAATCAACCCATCTTTCTTTTAAGGTAACTCGTCATGAAATAAATTGCCAGCCAAACTTAAGGCTGTAGGTGACTAATGTTTATATTGATCTTCAATTTTTCAAGAGCAAGTTTAATAAATATCATACTGACATCTGTGCTTTAAGTCCTTCTCACAATAAGGAAGTTTTTTAATGGACCAGACCCTGAGGCTCAGTAAATATTTTACTAAGTAACCTCAAACTTAGGGTGTAAGTATCTTTTCAACCCTTATAGTAGCAAGGCAAAGGAAAAAAAAAGAAAAATCATGAAGGGAAAAAGAGGTATATACAAAAAGAATTTAAAACAAAAGCAAACAAACAAGAGAAGAATTCAAAAGAGCAGAACAAAAAGAGAAACAGAAACAATCCACAGAATTACAAAAATCCTTTTTTTGTGTCGTAGGAAAACATGTGTCAACCGCAGCAGATAATCTTCCCAACATTACAGGAGGCAGCCCTGAAACAAAACTCCAGATTTGGAAAGCTGGGTGGCTGGGGAAGCTGAGCGTGGAGCTGTGCTTTGTGCCTGGCACAGCCCTGGCCGTGGGGCTGTGCCAAGCCCCAGACACAAACACTCCCCCAGCCGGGTGCCTGGCTCCCCTCCAGCCCAGCGCCAGCTTTACCGAGCGCTCCTGGTGCTGCTGACACCCAGGACTGGTGTGCTGCAAGCCCCAGATCACGTACACATCCCCTATATAAATCCACTTTCCATCCTGCGAGTCGTACGGGTTTGAATTATTTCAAATTTCTTTAAATTGTACATGCTATTTTTAATTTCCCTGCTGGTGGCTCTCAGCTGACCCCAGCCCCAGCAGAAAGCGGGGGGATTTTTCATTCTTGACAGAAAAGCATGGCAGCATTGCTCTCCCTTGGGTAATATTTGGTGAAAGAGGAGCACCGCATGCAGCCGTGGCAGAACACTGGTGGCCGCTGCTGTCCCTGCTGCACAATTAGGGGTGTTCCAGGTGCAAGAGGATACATTTTGGGAAATACATCAATGCCAGACATAGAACACGTGAATATACCTGTACAATAAATGCATGAGTACCTATATGCATATTCATACGTACATATGGGTGTATATATATATCTGAAGTGTGAGGTGCTTGGGAAAGGCACGGACGCTTGAATTACACGCGAGTGTGTTTCCGTATAGATGAGAAAGTGGGTAAGCACAGCTGTGCACATGTGCTCCTCATGTGCTCCCAGAATGCCTTGTATTTCTGCTATTTTGGCTGGGTTACCTCAGTCCCCGAGTCTACAGTAATGCCTGTCACCCTTTTGGGTACATTTTGTTATAAATCTAAGCATGCAAATATTTGTGTCAAAGCTGTCTACGCGTGCAACCAGTTGAGAAGCTGAAATGCCTTCAAGTCATGTACCAACTGTTTTCATTTTCTCTCAAATGGTGTTTCTGTTGTTTTCTAATCTCTGCTTGGGTTTTTTTATTGTCTTTATTCTTCTCTAAAACTTAACTGCCTTTCTCTTCTTTGCCGAACTTCTAGGCAGTGAGAAGAATATGTAGGAGCCATCTCCAAATTTTAATACAAAGACAGCTAAAATTCCCAACTGTATCAAAACAGTCCCTTGCATAGCTACTCATCATTTCTTTTGTCTACATAAACCCCATCAGAGAAGCCATAAGGCAGCCCTGAGAAACTACCAGAAATCGTGTAATAAGCACTTTCTTTCTAATGTGGCGAGGGCTTTGAAATTCAAGTTATAAATGTGACAGAAGGATTGAATTCAAGTTCACCCTGTGGTTATAGATGTGGTATAGCTGGGTATGAAGTTTGTGCCTGTGTGCTCTCCCATGCACTTAGTCAGTAATTGCCTGAGCCCAGGGCTTCTCCCACAGAGGTAAGAACAAGGGGCTGACAGGAGACTATGGACAGGCTGGAGAGATGGCAGAAACTGCAGCTGAAGAAATGATCGTGCAGGATGGTCTTCTGCATGTAATTAAAGCAGTTAGGAGATGTTTAGCAGGTAGTTCATCAGTACCAATGAATCATGGACATGCTTAAGTGTCCTGTAGATCCACATCCTTCACAGTCTGGGAAGTCTCACCTAATACAGCTAAAGCTGCCACTGCAAGGCAGACTACAACCATTTCTGGATAGTGACTGATCATCTTGTTTGAGAGGTTTGATTCCCCACATGAGAATTACCCTATACAGATAAGCCAAAACTTTTGGAGTTTGCTGTGGGTTTTTTTTTATGTTTGAGCTTGTTTGTTTGTTTTTGGTTTGTGGTTTGGGTTTTTTAATAAATAATCCAGGAGTCAATTTGCAACACCTTTTAAATGTAGGAAATCTCCAACAGAGATACTGGAAGGGGAGATTTCTGGCAAGTATC
>JAHLSL010000022.1:27656462-27748686 GCA_025920805.1 Petroica traversi
AGGCAACAGCAGGACAATTTGGACTGTGGTGGAATTCAAGGAAGATAAATATGAAATTGGCAGGAGTCAAAGTAAATCCACCTGTCTTAAGATGACTTCAACTGTAAACACTTTGGGGAACTCAGAAAGTTACCACCCACAGTGAGGATAACTGAAGGAACCAAGACGAACTCATCAAAACAGACCTGACCTTGAATTCCCCCTAGCACTAGTCCTAGCACTCTGCTTGCTCACTCTGCTTTAATCCACTTACCAGGTTTTCTGAAGTCAGTAGCCTAAAAGAGCATGTGACCATGTCCTCCTCAGTTTAACTCTATTTGCTCAAATAACAATAAGGAATAGTAACAACAACAACAAAAATAACAAAAATAATAACAATAACAATAATAGTAATAATAGTAATAATAGTAATAATAGCAATAGTAATAATAATAATAATAATAATAATAATAATAATAATAATAATAATAATAATAATAATAATATTTCTTAACAAGGGCAGTAGCATTCAATTACCTGAATGTTCATTTAAGACCTTTTTCTGCAAGGTCAGGGAGTTTATACAGAACAGATGAGCACTGAAGGCAGATTTCTCATCTTCCTTGTACTGCTGTAAATTTGCAGCAGCTCCATACACCCCCAAAGAATTAAATGAAGTTAGCAGTTTTTAAAATGGGGTAAGAATTTGGCCAATATCGTGTACAGAAATGGACTCTTTAACAAACTGACATTAAGGACACAGAAGGGAAAAAAACCAAAACAAACAAAACAAAACAAAACAAAACAAAACAAAAAACCAAAACAAAACAAAAAAAAAAAAAAGGAAAATCCCCAACAACAAAAATAAGAAAAATGTGGTCCTTAAGTGAATATCAGTGGTTAGAGGACAAGTCTTCTATGACCCTATGGGAAGTGATATGCCTTCACAAATCCTTGTCTGTTGCTAAGTGATGGATGGTCCAAATTTTATTTAGCCACATCAGCAGCAGACTCACATGAGAAGCAGCAGGAGCAATAAAACTCATATGGATAGCTTTCATACATATGAAGGTTTCTTGTACCATGTGTCACATATTCGGTTTGTAGGAATAAATATATTAACTATGTTTTTCTAACTGAAAATATTTTCCACATGCGAACGGACTTAAAAGCACATTTAAAAAGAAGATGCAATAATCAGATTTTAAACTTTGGCTCTAAATTCAAAACAGAACTTGAAGTAAGCCTTTGGGGATGTTCTTCTATTTGAAGGAATGCACAATCCTTGTTACCTACTTCAAGCACTGAATGGCAACACTCAGTCCTAAAAATGCAACAGGACTACTTGAGAGTGTGTGGAAACTACATAAAACACATTTGAACGCTAAGATCATAAGTGTCAGCAAGATTTGGAAAAGAAGCAGAAGTGGATTTGAAATTTTAAATAATAACTTTAAGTCTTTGCTTATCAACCATTACTTGTTTCCAGAGAAATAAATCATGTCAATTACAATTCCCCAGCTACCAGAAAAATGGGATATTTATTACTGAAAATAGCTTCTCTCAGAAATACAGGGTCAGCTGGTTCATCAAAGATGTGGCCAACTGGGCGATGGGCAGAATGAATGTTGTTGATTGGGTTTCTTTGTTAAGGAATGGCAGAAAACAGTATACAGTAGTAGCTAAACTGTGGTCAGATGGCAAAAGAAAATAGCAGTTGTTCATTAGTTCTGTGCACTTGATTTTTATTTGAGCATGAACATTGGGCCTGTGTGGGCATGGGAGCCAAGCAAACAGCAGGGGGAAGAAGTGGGGAAAAGGGAGCCCTGGTGATGAGCTGCACAACACATTGCAGTCTCTGAAAAACACCAATGCAGACCCATCTATGAAACTCCTATTATTTTCCTTTTGAAGGGTTATTTTGCACATTGCTGGCTTTGTTGCCATGCAGGAATTTTCAGGAAAAATCAATCTCTGCTTATAGATAGGTAGGGTAAAAAATGCACAGCATGCTTTGAAAAACAACAGATGTTAGAAAAGCCATTGCTATTGTTAGAGTAGTAGTTCCCACTTGCAAGTAACATTTTGTAGTTCTTTGATGTGGTCTGTATCTATCTCCTGTTGCAGAAGCCCAGCAAACTATAAAATACCAACAGAAGTAGAACCAGGAACTGTAAGAGGATGATACAGGCACAAATTGAAAAGAGATAAATGAAGGATTTTGCATCACCAGTGTTTGGACTGGCATCATAGAAAAGTCTAGACACCTTGGTATAACATTCTTAGGAAAATGGGACAGGAGAAGCAAGAAACACACCAAGGACTTAACTACCGAGCCACAGTGCTAATATGCAATGATTTCCCTCTCTCTTCTCTTTGCACTAACACAATTATGAGCTGGTGAGCCTCTTTGGCTCATAGGAACAGTTACACACTACTTGCACTTGTAGTGCTGGGAAGATGAGCACTATGTAAGAGCAGGAGAAGCAAGCTAGGAATATTTCTCACACAACTTTCTCCTTACACTATGACATTAAGGAGCTCTTGAGCTAGAGATTTTACTCTTGTATTTCATAGCTCTTGCTGGACTTTTGATCTTTCCGGAATGAACTACTCTGGTTTTTAACCTGGATAAAATCTTGGCCTTCTGTGACAATGAATCCCAGAAACTGACTGTAAAATTAAGCGTTACTTTTTTCACTGATCCAGCACAATCATAATGTTGTGTCATTTATCCTGCCTTTTTTGGCTGGCAGTCATTAAAAGTGTGTGCCTCTGAGCCATTTGGCCTCTAAGATAGTTCCATTATATGTTGACAGTTTTGAGTAGGATGCTCAGAAGTGCTATAAGTCTTGTGATTTCAGTTTCTATCCTTTTCCAAACTTTTCTAAAATGAGTGAGAGAACTATCAGACAGGTTTTTCATATTATAATAGGACACAGAATATTATCGTATGCTCTATCGTTTGTAAAATCCACATTAAAATAGTTTGTGCATCTTTGCTGTGTTATAATTAAATCAAACTATTCTTACAGTGGTTGGGGTTGGTTGGATTTTTAGTATTTTGGGAGAGGTTTTTGGCTCCCTATTAAATGTAGGTAAAAAGCCATAGCAAAATTTCCAGATAATGCTTTCTTAATGTAATTATTTATCTTGACTTTTGAGACACTTCTTTTCCAAACCCTCCTGAACTGCATTGCCCTTAAGTGCACAAAACAGACAACCCAAACGAGTGCATAACTGGGGTATAGTGAAAACTAAAATAAAGCAAATGCCTTTTGGGAATACATTTGTATCACAAATACCAGCTGGCGCTGGTTGATCCAGCTTTTGGCAGTCTCTGTAGCAATGTCAAAGTCACAGTGTTTCAGAAACAACTGATGAGTCAGCAATAAAAGGTTGAGAGATTTCGTTCGGAGAAGCCCATTTATTATATAAGGAAATATTTCCGTAACATCCCATATTTGACATCCCATAAGAATACCAGTTACAGGCTGAGCTAATAATACCACCTATTATTGAAACTGCATGAAAATACTCCAGGATCTGACCCTCTTGCCACCTGCCTGTAGACTTATAAATCTTTTAACCATTTGGGGCTGTAATTTTCCATGTTTTTTTCTGTTGTCCTATGACCCACTTCTGAGGTTTTTTTCAAACTAACAAATATTGTGTTTCTTTCCAAGAAAAAGCTCTTGGGAAGTAAAATGTTGTTTTGTTCCTGTGAAATAAGGCCTGATGAACTTGTTGAGAAGCTTTCTGACATTCATGCTTTGGAACAGGAATATGAAATTTGGGCTATAGGGAAGTTTTGAGGAGTTTTTTTTCTAAGTCTCATTATGGTCTTTTACCATTGATCCATCAATTGTTGTGAACTTCCAGAATTAGTTCCTGACATCTGCAAATTTTTCATGAGCTTCACACAAAAAAAATGTTTTAAAGAATTCACACCGTTAAAAACAATCTCTCACCAGAAAAAAAAAATATATTAAAAAACTAAAGATGGTGAAACACTCAGCCAGAAAGGATTTAATAAGAACAGGAAAGATTATTGTTCACTTTTCACTATCTCTCTGATAAAAATAGAAACTTTTGGTCACTCGTCACATACAGTGTGCTTTACAGGAATGTTTCCTAATCTTATATGCTATACCCTGTGGAGGATAGACATGCTCTCTATTGCTCTGACCTCTCAAATTTACTGCATTTTTACTGGCTAGACATTTTCAGCCCTTTTTCTGAAGTGTCAATTAAAGCTTCACTTGCAGCTGTGTGTTTGAAGCTGAAGCTTTCATTGTATCTTTTCTGAAAGTTGGAATTTGTGTGATCTATGGAGCAGTAAAACTGCTTTTGAGAACATGAAAAGTATATTAAATATTAAAAACATAACAAATAACTGCTACCCCTGGACAAAAACCACAGCATGATGATGAACACAAACAGCAAACATAAAGGAGCAGGAAGAAAAGCAATAGCAGTTTGTCCTTTTCTGGAAAGTCTGGCTTGCTAGCTGACTGCATGGAATGAGTTGCAGGGGAAAACGAAACTAGAGAATATGTAAAGCTGGGAGATGAGATCATCCCCCCAAAACAATCCTTCAAATTCATAGACACTTCTGGATTCATGAGGTGAGAATAACCAGCACTGAGGACTGTAAAATTCATTTGTAGCATTTGAATTTGCTAACGTGCACTTGCAAACTGTCTCCTCCTAGAAGGGGGAGCAGGAGATGCCCTGGAAATCAAGGGCAGAGAAATGTAATTTTTTAAAAATTGTTTGCTAAAATGAGAGTGACAATAGCCTGCATCCAGACAGCCTCTGCTAGCAGTCTACACCAATCCAATCAAGTGCTACAGCTACCTTTTAAGTTTTCATCAGCATATTATTTTACAACAGCCTGATCGTGCAAATGGCTGTTCCCAGGTGCATAATTATTTACACATGGAGTCCACTGAAAACAATGGGTGTCAGTGCATAAGTAACTACCTGGAGGACTGAGAGTCCTGAAATTGTTTCTGCATATGATAGGCAAGTTGCATATTTGCAAGGGGATTTTCTTTCATATGTGTATTTGGGGCTTTTTTGTTTCCAAAACTAAAATGGAGATAGGCCCACGTCAAAATACCCAGACAAAACCTTTTGAACTTTAACAGTGGATAGAGTCCAAACCTACAGCAATCTCAAAATTTTGCATGTATAGTGGCTCTTTACAGTGGGCTGGATCCAAACCCTCACATTGAAAAATATCCCCAAGGCAGCAGAACTTGGATCTGTGCTTTCCGGTTTGAACCCAAACTGAAAGTGTTGCAAGAAATGGCTCATTAGTTTACTCTGAAACATTTGCCTCCAGAAATCTGTCATTGAACAAAGGCACATCAACATCTGAAAAAAAATATTAGTTATTTTTGGATAACCTGAAGGCCCTTTAAGTGTTGTAGCTCAATATTTTTTTGGAAATGAAGGTCTGTTGCAGAGCTGTCTTAGATCTCTCTATCAGTGCAGACAAGGCTGACTTTTAACACAATGAGAACATCAACATCCCCTTTGGGGTGGCCAAATTTATAAAGATAGCAAAAGAGATCCTCCCTTGAAGTGAAGAGGAGGGCATGATGAAAAGGCTCAGTCAGGTTTTGGGAGACTATCACTAAAAGCAGTAGCTCTTTTCTTTCTCTTTCAACCCTTTTCCTTTTTTTATGTCACCTCTACCCCATCTGTCATGAAAGGTAAAGTCCTTCCTCTTCTCCTGTGTAGTTCTTGCCTTGTGAACTAGCAGCTGTGCCTGCAAGAGCTGGGAAGTAGCTGTGACTCTCAATCTTTGTCATTTCAAGTACAGGCAAAGACAGACCACAAATTTCATCAGACAGGCTGACAAGCGTGGCCTCCTCCTCCAACCTCCTTCCTAGAGCCACAGGATGGAAAGTGAAGGTATTCATCTAGGTCCCAGCTCCTCATGGAAAAACAAAGAGAGTGAAAAATCAAGTACTTGGCAGATTTGTATTCTTGTGCAAGCAATTGCAGATATTTATGTGATCCATTTTGGGCCTTTGTTTGGTTCAAAAGCTGGTTAATGCTACAGGCAGAAGACATCTTAGAGAAGTAAAATATCCCTACAGTATTCACATCTTTAGCTCTATTTATGGACAAATATAATGCTTCTTATGCCTTGACAATCCAATTGAGAGGCCAAAATATGAAAAGAATGAAGGTTTTGATAACTCATATCTGCGCCTCCTCAGTCCTAAAACAGGCCACTCTGAAGTACTTCACTGGCCGTGGTCTCAGGAGCATTGATGGCTACATCCTCAAAGTAGATAGTCAGCATGGATTTGGTCACATACTGATTACAGAGAGTTGATATTCTGACTCTGAAGACCTGAATTGTATGAGGAGGTTGTTTGTTTTCTGTTTTTTTTGTTTTGATTTGTTCTATTTGAAGGGAGCCTTAAATAGATTTTCATAAAACACTAATTGCTTTTAAGCTTTGGCTCAATGCCTGTGTTTATAACTTGTGTGAGGAGGTCATCTATCTTAAACAGTGTAAGGTCAAACATATTTTCCATGTTAATTAGACATATTGGATCTGATAAGTGAATGACAGTGATTCATTTTAATCAACAAAGAGAGGGCTCTTAACCTACACAATGCATGTATAGCCTCTCCCAAACTAAATGTAATGAGTCTGGAAATTATAAAATCACAGGCACTCATTCCAAGGCCCTGGAGATGCTGGATGCTGTTTTCCTCCATGGACCCTCTCTTGTGGTAATAGAATGTTGGAATTCTACAGAGTAATTATCACTAAATTATAATTGCAGTAGTGGATGTGTTAAGTTACTGTAGCAAGACCAGTCTTCTGAATATAATCACCTAAAAAGGATGTATAGTTATTTTTGATTTGACCCAGTGGAAATGTTCAAAATATCCCCGTGATTTTTGAAACAGCTACATGCAATTTTTGGTACTTTCCAGAACAGTTCTGATTAACCCAGTAATAACCGGAAGTTTCTTTTTTAAATCATGTGCATTTGGAATATTTTTCTGTGCACTGTAGTCTCTGCTTTTAAGTCTTTTGCTGCCAGATAAAGGGGACTTTTTGGAATACACTTTTGGAAGTGAATTCCCAGTGTTATGACAGCTGCTCTGAAATGTGTTGTGACTGAAATAGCCACAAGAAGTGATTTTTAAATATATTTTCCAGTTATTGGGGAATAGCTGCTGGAGTAATTTCTTTGGAGCCTGTACATTTCATGTACTAATACATTTCTATTATATTTGGTGTATCCATATTTATACACATTATCCCTTTTTAAGGCATATTCTACCACAGTGGAGAATTGAACTCCACGGATCCAAGATCAGATAGTCTTCTCAGGGCTGCATTGTGGCAAGTGCAGTGCTCAGTTCAGCAGCTCAGCCGGGTCAGCTTGGTGTGCCTGGTGTCTTCCCAGGGTGATCCACCTCCAGGGCAGCCAGCTGTGCCTGGCTGAGCTGGGCTGTCACCAGCCTGTCCCATTCCAGCCTGTTCTGCTTTCTCTCACCTTGTCACTCTGGGAAGGCCAGGCCTTATCAAGCGTAGTACATGGGCAGTATTAAAGGGCAAATCATGCCCTGGCACACTCCCCACTGAAAATTAGGGGTTTACACTCAGGAGTCCCTTGGGATGTGACATAAACACTGCTCTCAAAGACTTCCATCACAGCTGATCCTTCTCCCAACTTTCCAAAGGCAGCTGGTGTGTTAGTCTAGAAAACACCACAGGAAAGGAGTTCTCAACCATTTTTAAATGTGGCATCATCTATTAAAAGGAGGTGGAAACAATGGAGGTTATATTAAGCCCCTCCAGATGCAGACAGGCCTTCTTTTGGTCCTTCACACCTCTAGGTCAGATTTCCTGGTGCCTTTAACTTCAGTTGCTTACTGACATTACTGCTAAGTTCTGTTACTTCTATTTTATACTAGTGAGAGCATAAAGGAGCCAGAAAAAACTGAATATTGTTACCAAGGGCAGAAAACCCTTCAACAGATGGGAAAATGATCCCACTTGGCAAGAGGCAATGTTTGGTGCTTAAAAAAAGGAAAAAGCTTTTGGATTTCAGCCACCAAATCCAGTCCCAAACCTTGAGCAGTGCAGAGTAATTCCCAGAGCTCAAAAATGTAATGTACTGCTGTGGATCATCCATTAAACTGTCTATTGAATGAGGTATAATGCTAAGCAGGCTGAGGAGAGCCTATCATTCAGATTAATGCAACTCCAACTCACAGAAATTATTTTTGTAGGTAAGGCAACTTGGTGGTAAATAAGTTTGTTTGCTATGAGAGCCAAGATGTTAGAGTATTAGAAGCCCAGAAGAATATGTCTATTTCTAGGGGCTGAATCATGGCACAAGTATGCAACAAAATGGAAACAGAGTAAACACTAATAAACAAAGAAAACTATATTATTTTCTACCTCTATAATAAAAACTTAACCACTGTATACAAAGCATTAAGAAAGTGCCATATATTCTTGCTTTAAAGGTAACTTTTAAAAAGGCAGTAAATGGCATTTAAAAAGCCAGTCAGTGACTCTCTAAAAAGGCCACTCTGACTCTGTAACTCCTTTTCAATAGTGTGAAATGCCTCATTTTGAGCTGTTATCTGGATAAAGTTTTAAGCAGCCACTGAATGTATCCCTAATGATGCCATACCTGTATGAAATACCATACACACAGTATCATAGAAAAAGCATCCTAAAATATTGTGGAAAATGTGGGTTTACTTAAAAATTAAAAAAAATACCATGTGACTCAGGATTCTTGAACATCTAGCAACTGGGAAAGTTGTTTTTTAAACCATCTTAGCAAATGAAGAGAATATTTTTCCCCCAAAAGACTTGAATTCACTATGATTGGAATAAAATAACATTGTTAATCTGGCTACCCTGCTTATACATGAGACACACACATATATGAATAGATAGATAGATAGATAGATAGATAGATAGATAGATAGATAGATATGTAGATATCTCCAGTTTTTAGGTGCCATTGGCATGCAAATAATAAAATATTTGTGACATGAAATGATTAATTAAGAGATGCGTTTCTCTATTATTTGCATTGCTCATGCCTTCAAAATAAAAATATCTTACCTATTAGGTTAGTTAATTTAAATATAAGTCATAGTGTTGTCAATTTGCATCAAAATACTCAGAAATATTGTTTTACTTACTCGTAAGTGTTGGCAATCTGTAGGCAGGGAGCAGAAAAAGGAAGGAGGATACATAAACTTTTTTATGAAGTATTTTCAGTGGCTTTCTGGTGAAAACTCAATTATATTCTTCTTGGTCCACAGCCCTAATCTATGACCCCATAGCAACACAGCCATCCTCATCCTCCAAAGTTCTGTTGAACTTAATTCTTCAGTCCCTCAGTGTCCCATGATGCCTAAAGCAGAAAGGACATTGGAGCATGTGTCTTAAAGAATTGATTCACTTCTCTGTATTGGACTGTATAGATATCATTTATTATAATATTATTTTTTGATTATGCCTTGAAGTGAGAGACATGTGGGACCCAAAGATTACGTATGCACATGCATATTAATACAACTTCTTTTTGGCCAATATTTTAGGGAGATAGCCAGGTAATAGGAATATGTAGTAGCTTCCTCAGTCTCTTTGTACCTCATGAGCCCAATTCCATTTTAGTACAGCCTGAGATATCTGGATACTGGGTGTTTGTAAAACACTGAATGTGAATGTACAGCAAGTGGGAGTTCTGGTCTCAGATTCCTCCCTGTAAAAACGGAGCCATTCTTTCTGGATGATGCAGAGAAGCACGGAGACAAAAATTGAGGAACTTTCTATCTTTGCCCTAGTTGAAGGAAATAGTAACAAGACAACCTGAACCAAACATGGACATAAGCAGCCTCAGCCCCCAGTGGAGATTCACATCAAGGTCATCTGTCAAATGAGCAACAGTGAAGTATGTGTGCAGACTATTTCTTGTGACATATGCCCTTTTCTGGCACCAAAAGTAAGTAGTCTTCATCAGACTGTGGGACAATTTGTTTTAAATTGCAGCTAAAATAGATACATTGAATTTAAAGTGATAGGTCAGAAAGAGAAAGAAAAGGTCTTACAAACATGATTTGTAGGTTTAGTGCACTGAAGGGTGAATATAGAGTCTTTCTCAGCCAGCATGTGGAATTACTTAGTTAACTCAGTTGTTTGCTTGGAATTTTAGAGTATCCCTCAGCTTTCTGAAATACATTCAGGTAGGCAAAACTTCTGCAGAGAAAACAGTGGCCAGTAAATGTGTGACATCCACACCTCTTCCTTCATCAACTTTTCGATGCAAAGTGCAGCTGAAGGATTCCACCATTACAGGTCCAAAGCAGAAAGTAAATGTAACAAGTGCTCTGTCCAGAAGCAAAGGGGTTTGCACCAAAAAATCTGACCCAATTCCACATCTGTGAAGTGCAGACCAGTAATTTAGGGGCCATTTGCTTTTATATGACAATCTCAAGAATCTTCTGTTTGGACTATACACTTCTGTTTCACACTGCCATCAGGCACATAACTTTCTCAGTCATGTATGAGATAATGAGAAAAAAATTCAAGATTTGTGGTATGGAGTTTTTTCTTTTTGTCTGTAAAATTAGAATGATACGAGCATTAATATTGACATTTCATAGCTGCTCCTAAATATCACATTATGAGAAACAGATCTCCAGGACTCTAACCAAAAATGAGTGTTTTTACTTCCTCTAGGAAAAGGTCTGACTAATGCAATATTTTATTATGTCTATAGAGGCATTATTTTTATAATATTCTCTTTTAAGAATCTTCCTCACAAAGAATTCAGAATTTCAAATTATTTAAACATCACTAAATTAATCCTTGAATTTTTAGCTCACTGGACTCAGACTGTGCTGTATGAAAATGTTCAGTATCTCTCCAAAACAAATACCCTTGATCAGTGAGAGCTCTTCAACACTGAGGGGGAAAATCTGATTACTAAAAATAGGTGTCTGCTGCTATCTTAACCCTAAGATATCAAGGACATGCACATTGCAATAATGAAAAAAAAAAAAGAAGATGAAATGGCATTAGATATTTATAGGTGTGTGTACATCAGATATACCTTTTTCAGTTATATTGAATTGCTTCCTACATACCAAAGACCTCATTCCACTGAAGATCCAGGAAGGAGATGATTATTCAGAATCTATGTGTAACTGATCATGTGTAGGAGACTCAAGACAGATGCTTTTCCATGGAGGATTCGGTCTGCCCAGCAAAGATGATCCTGGACGCCTCGGGGTTCACCTCTCTGAAATGGCTTCTCCTCCCCAGTGAAGACACTGCAGGAGTAATAACTCATGGCCTCCAGCACATCTGAACAGCAGTGGCTACTGCAGATGGGTTGAGCTGGCCCGAATGACCTTGCCCTGGCCAGCCTCAGAAAGCCAAGGAAATCCGTGCAGAACTGTATGGACAGGGGCCTTCAGTAACGTGCTGGCTGCAAACAGCTGGGGATAGTAACATCTTAAACTAACACAGCTGGCTGCAAATTGAACATCTGTCCACAGGCTAAGTATTCAGCTGTATAATAAATAGAACAAACTAGTTTCACTTTGGACGACTTAAAAATATGATTCTTACTAGTAGATATCCTCTTAAATATTACAAATCCCTAAGTATTTCTTGCATTACAAATATGGCAATGATCATTTTCCTACTTTGTGTCATGATTCTCTATCAACTTGAAGAGAAACAAAGGAGTTGCAGAAGTTGTACAAAGCCATTTGTACAGGATGTTACTTGCTAGGGATTAACACCTTTACTTTCAGAACAATTTGGGTAATGTCACAGACATACGTAGATATATGAATATATGCATATATCTTCAGACAAGTTCTCTTAAAACAGAGCAGACTGTGTTGTGCTACAAATTTGCAATAAGCAGAAAGTAAACGGAATGGATTGCTTGCTAAGACGTGTTACTGAGACTGTCCTAATCACAAGATCACAGTATCAGTTGGATTGAAATAAACCTCCAAGATCATTGAGCCCAACCAGTGACAGAACACAACCATGTCCATTAGACCATGGCACTTAGAGACACATCCAGTCTTTCTTTAAACGGGTCCAGGACAATGACTCCCCAATATCTCCCTGGGCAGTCCATTCCAATCTTCAATCACCCTTTCTGAGATGAAATTCTTCCTAATGTCCAAACTAAACCTCCCCTGTTCTGAGCTCATCAGACCCCAGTACAGAGGGAGCATCACTTCCCTAGCTCTGCTGGCCACTCTATCCCTGACACAGGCCAGGATGCCCTTGGCCTTCTTGGCCCCCTGGGCACTGCTGGCTCATGTTCAGCTGCTGCCAACCAGCACCCCTGGGACTTTTCCCATGGGGCAACTTTCCAGACACTCTGCTCCCAACCTGTGGCACTGCCTGGGGCTGTTGCGACCAAAGAGCAGGATCCAGCATTGGCCTTGTTGAACCTCATTCCACTGGTCTTGGCCCATGCATCCAGCCTGTCCAGATCCCTCAGCAGAGCTTCCTACTCTCCAGCAGATCAACATTCCCACCCAACACTGGCCCAGCTCCCACTTGACTTGGGTAAAAGCCTCTGGCAACCTTAAATTGTATCAAGAGTTTGTAACATTACAGTAGTAGAATGATTCTCAAATACACAGAGAAAATTTATCTACAAAATTAGGAGCACCTCTTGATGAATTCCACTATGCCATGACTGCATTTGTGGCACAAAAATATTCTGCTGCTGCCACATTGTATGACCTGTATTTGAGATTAATACCAGGAACAAGGCTGATTCATCACACAGTCTCAGAATAGTATTTACAAATCAAGCATTTTGGCAGATGTTCATTAGAATGGTGATGAAGAGACAAAATTATTAAATATGCCATTATCAATCATGAATCATCAAGTATTCTTATTCATTGCTACACATGCAAATCCCAGTGAAGAATGAAAATTGTGCAACAACAAATTTTCAATATACAATAAGTACATAGAAATGCAATTATATTTACATCTGTATAATAATCAGTGATTTAGTCAAATAACAGAAATAGCATTCGTTGCTTAAAATTTTAGGATGTCTTTGATCTGACAAATACATACACCCACACAGACAGATAGATTAGATAGATAAATAGATTGATAGATAGATATCTCTACTTGAGTTAAATTCCTCTTTGTGCTACTGAATACAAATTAATTAATAACATTTGTGTGCTTTTGACCCTTTCTGAGTACTTGTGAAATACTCTTAGAGGAGGATTTCATAATAAATAATGTCTAATTTTTAATCTATTACTTGTTAACAGTAACTGCGCTTGTCAGAAGGATTTCTGTCTTCAGAGCAATCTGTACACATCAGGCCTCACTACATCATTGTGAAATAGCTGTTTATAGCAGACTTGGACAAAACTCCCTCCTTGAAGGCAGAGATGCATTTTTGTGCTGCTGTGTATGAACAGTCACTTCACACAACGAAGGTGTATCCTTGTCTCACAACTGTGAGCAGTCCCATGAAGAACCTCTTCATTTGACTCCTGTGTTGGCAGCAGGACCACAGCTAGAGAGCTTCTGTCCTTCAGACTCTTACACACCAAATGCAGTGTGGCTAAAATATCCTTGCCTTCCCTGATGAAATTTTGCCTCCACTAGAAGATGGCAATTGCATCAGTGTGTGTGAACTTCAGGACACTCCCTTTTAGGAGGTTCTGCTAAGCTCTGATGCAGAGCAAGTTCCATGCATTTTGTCACAATGTCCCAGTTTTATGACCCTCACTGTCTTTGTCCCACTGACCTGAGATGGAAGCAGAATTTTCTCTTGTGTCATCATCTCCCTTTGTCCTACCACCAGCCTGGCAGGGGTTTTTGTTTTTCTGGAAAAGATGCTCTACAAGACTGCCCTTCAGAATAAGTTCTATGGAAAATTAGCTCAACCCAATCAGAGGAATTTGCAGTCAGGGCTCTGCTGTCATCTTCTCCTTTCAATGTTGCCCTTCTGATTAGAGTGGTGTGCTTTCAGGAATTCACTTGCTGCAATTTACTTGCAGAAATATTGCATTTTCTCAAAAAATATTCAGTCATATCCTTCAGCATTACAGCTGTTTTGCTTTGATTCAAAATTTCTCACTGAGTATGAAGGAGGCTGAAACCACCACACAGTTTGCTTGTGCAGTTCTGGAAGGAAAAGCTCGTGGTGTGTAGTTTGTCCAGTTTGAGTTCCTGTCAACCTTGACAGGCAGGTATGGGAATAGACCTGAAATTTGAGAGCTCTGGAGGAATTCTCCTTCCTAACCTGCTGAGCATCCATTCAAGATTCAGGCAGCTATGCCATGCAACTTTTTAAAAAATTGTGCAGTAGGTGCCTATGTTTCAGTTTAGCAGTCGGAGCCTGCCTCCTTAGCAGGAGGTCAGCTTTGGAAAATGGTCAGAATTAGGCTGTACAGTAGACCACAACAAGCACAGAAAGTGCTTGCACTTTGCATTAAAACAGAACTGGGAAATCACAGAATCAGAACTGCAGAATGACTAGGTTGGAAGAGTCCTTTAAGATCACCGAGTCCCATCCATGCCCCGAAACCACCTCAACTAAACCATGGCACTGATTGCTACATGCAATCTGCGCTGCAGGGAACTGCCCCAGAAAAGTAAGGGGTTAGAAATACAGAGGATAAGTTCTTACAACTTATCTCAGAAATGGCTGAGTTAGTTTTCTCATCAATGCTGGGCTTTTTGTTTGAACTCTGAAGTGTTAGTTTCTTACTTGTACCCATCACAGGAATACATGCCCATGAGAAAATCTTCTGTGGCACACCAGGGTGGCAATTCGAGATTTCGTATGGTAAACACTGTGTGGTTTATTTTTATTAGCTATGGCATGAGTGAATATTAAAATGCAAGGGTCCCCTTATGCTCTAGTGTTAAAAAATACATGTTTACAGTCACTTTACAGAGAAATTATTAGGCAGCTGGATTATTCCCCCCCTGCCATCCCATTCCTACCTTGTCCTTATGGCTCAACTGTCTCCAATACAGACACCTCCTACTGCTTATTTTTCCCCCATTTTGAAAACAGAACAGATCATCTCTTTCAGCTTGTGAGCAGACACACACACAAAAAATACCATGTGGGTGAACCCTAACCAAAAAACCCACAGGAAAACCTCATGAGACCTTCCGTAAATGTAGGGGATAGCTTAAGGAGGAAGATAGAAGCTGGTTGAATCCAGAATTGAGTTAATGATCGTTCAGTGCTTTAAAAATTGTACTTTTAATACGATAGACTGGCTGGCTGGAATATTTCTAGATAGAGATCAAAAAGCCAATGAAGCCAAATGGTAATAGAGACCCTTCAAGTTTCTTTTAAGAAACACAAAAATATAGTGGCTCAAAATGTCACATTTTTACCTTATTTTGAATTTAGCTATTGAGGAAAACAAACAAATTAAGCATTTTTATTCCACAACAAATGTTAACCTCTGCCTAAATTTCTTTTCCTGTTTTGCACTTGAATATTACTGATTAACCATAAGAACGGAAGAATCTTTATGTTCAGCCCAAATTTGCTGAAATCTTTTCTTCATTTCCCAAGCATGAATTCCACAGTACTTAGTAGAAAGAAAAATATTTACCATCTGAGTGGTAGGAGACATCTGGGGTGAGTGAAACTGATAGTGGGAATAGAAGTCTGTCTCAACTGTAGGTAGGATAAGAAGTTTTCCCAGAAAATACAAAAGATAAGCCGTCAATAAAAATTGTGGTCTTGAGATTCAGTCCACAAATGTGATAGTACAACGTGGAAACAGCATCAGCAATTACAACTGGCAACCTAACAGAAAGACAAACATCAGCAGGGAAACCAATCTAGAAGAAAAAAATGTCCTTTACAGGTAAGATATACTGAGTGAGATTTGTCTTGTGACTGCAGCTCTTTTATGCAGAAAAAAGGACTCATGTTGTGAAAAGAGCCTCTGGAAATTTCAGATGCAACTGAAGGAGGATTTCCTTTGGTAACTACAAGGAAGGCTTTTAGCTGTCCCTTTAAAAGTCACTGGCAATCCCAGGAGTCAGATAGGCCATCCACTGGAGAGGGGCCCCAGAGCTAAGCCCCACGTGTTTCAGGGACCTTGGGCAAGGTCACCAGGGGAGCACTGGCCCAGTCCTCTAGGCTACGTAAATTCCACAAAAATCTGAACACTGCCTCAGTGCTTGCAGCAGCCTGTGATAGAGGGAGAGCTGAAATGAGCTAAAACTGCCTTTACTTCTCCCTCCCATGTGAGCAGGAGTCCTGTGCTCTTCAGCAGGTGACACAGACTCCTCTGTGTCATCCCTCACTGCCACTAAGGTTCATGTAGAGTATACTCTAAATTTAAAGACAGGCATATTTTGAGAAAAGGAGTCAGAATAATAAGGCCAGAAGTTGCACCAAGAGAAATTCTCTGGTTTCCCATGAGAATCCCATAGCACCCACCATGCATCTCCTTGCATCCCTACAACAAGACAAACCACAAGTATCTGCTCCTGTTGGGCCAGGTCCCAGCACACACCTTCTTCCAGGTACAGGGTGCTTCCACCATCATTGGGATAGCACAGAGTCAGGGGCTTCAGAAACAAAATGAATTCAGTCCCTATCTTAAATTCTCATACTTTAAGACTTACTTCATGTCAAGTCACTTCCCATGACCATAGAGCAAAGCCTAAATTGAACAAGGGAGGGTGAACTAGAGGGATAATCTTATCCTAATGAAAAAATTAGTAGGCACACAAGCCCAAAGGGGCACAAGAGATATCATAAGCATTTCTTTGCTCTGACAAACTGCCTTAGTAGTGAGAGCACCAGAGAAGAGGCTTTCAGTGGCTGAAAAGAAGAAATCCCCAAAGCGGCCACAACATTCAAAGAAGTGTTCAAGCCTGAGTCAGCTGTTAATTAGGTAGCTTCAAATGGGAGAAACCATTTACAGGAAGCCCCGATTCTGAAAAAAACAAAACTCTCATGTACTCCATCTGGCATCTGACATGCTGGGTCAGTGAATGTTAGATAGAACAGAAAGAAATGAGGCAAAAGCTTTAAGGGTGGCCAGGAAAAATCTTTAACTCCTTATGACCATCTTGTTAACTTCTGTCCTCTCCATCAGTTTGCAGTTCATCTAGATATTTTAGATTGGTTCGTGGGATGACTCATTCATTGAGGTCAATAAACTCCTTCCACCAAAAAAGCAGAAGGTGACATAATGTTTATTCTAGTGGCCTTCATAATCATCCCCCAGTGTCTTAGGGACAAGGCAGAGAATCAGATGTCATGATGCACAGTTTTGTGGTGTTAATCTAATTTGAAGAAAACATAAGTAGGGAAAATAATTCTCCAAGTCTCTTATTTCAAATTTATTGTTACTGGTGTGATATTGCCATTCCAAATTACTGGATTAGGTAAATAAACTCCCCTAAAATAAAGCCGCAGCAATGGTTTCTTGCATTCTGTTGGCTTGTGTCTAATTTATCTTATTCCTATTAAATTTGTAGAACAGACTCTTGTAAGTATTTTCCAATAACTTCTAAATTTCTACAATTGCTGAGATAGTGTCTCAGACAAAGACCTATAGGGCTGAAATAAAAATAGTGAAGGGTTCAAGATGACATCATGCTTTATGAACACAAGACCTGACCACAAATAACCTACAATAACCTTTAAAATTAGTTTTTTCCTGACTTCATAAAACAATATTTTATTTGGCAAGCACTTATTGGCAAGCACTTTGAACAGTTCTATTTGTTTTCTGTAACCAGGAAGACACAACCAGTGTTTTCACATAGGTTTCCTCAGTACTGTGGTTTTGCCATTTTTTGCCTCTTTATTACTGCCTGCTGCTGTTGAATATTTTTCTTTGGGATGTTTATTAAGAACAAGGATATGAATTTTAAAAAAACCCCAAACTTTCTTTGTAACAGCACTGGTGAGTTTCTCCCAGTAATATTTCTGTATCAAAAACACAGGAATAGATCATGGTATCTAGAATGATCTGGTTGCTTTAAGTCTAAAGTTATGTAATAACATGCAGCTGGCTACATGTATATTATGAGAAGCTGAAGGAAATCAGCCCATATGTCCTTTGATGCATTAACCAAGACCAAGATTTAGAAATCCACCATAGCTTGTAACACCATATGAAATGGAGGAAGGGGCTTAGCCAGTGACTGATCTAAATAATAAAAAAAAAAACAACCCTAAGCATTCCAGTTAAAGTAAATTAGAAATGAACATCATAGAGTGACAGAAATACTCCTGGTTTCTTAGGGGATTGTACCCAGGAATAGTTGCTATTTCATTCCACCATCACCAGTGGTCCGGGTTATGAGAGCCACAGTTTGAGAGATGTATTTTCATAATACCTCCTGCAACTGAGTGGGATTGCTCTCTGTATTTGACCCCATGCAAGCTTTTATTGTTGTTTGAGTTGTGCTGTTGTAGACAAAATGGGCCATTTCCCCACCACATCTTTTGGAGTAGTTATGCTGTTTTCAGGGTTTAAATAGGTTAATTTGAGAGTTTGTGGAGTTTTGAGTTTATATATATATATGTATACATATATACACATATTCTATAAAAATATAAATCTCTATAAGATTTTTATTCAGTATATTTTTAACTAAGATAGAAATTTTGTCTGCAGTCCAAATTGCACTATTCAGCAAATCCATCTTCCCTGCTGCCCCAGTCCTCCCATTAAAAAAAAAAAAAAAAGAAAAAAAAAAAAGAAAAAGAAAAAAAAGGTTTTATATGTTTGAGCAGAAGCCATGCAATTAAGATGAGCTTTTCAGCTTCTGTGCAATTTGGAGCTCCTAGAAATCCCTCTTTCTTCTGTACAGTGTGAAGCTTGAGTGAACAAGGTAGGTTCCAATAATTAAACTTGCTCTATTGACCTAACCAAAATTAACTGGCCATGCAACAATGTAGCTGTCCATGTAAAAACAGGAAGTCAGATTTCCCCAAGTAACCCTTATTCACCATGAGAAAAAACAGCTGGTGCTCTCCCTTTACATGCAAGTGTGTGGGGCATGGATAAAAGATGTATACTTCTGAAATCCTCTCCTTTAAAAGGCTGTGTTTTTTTTTCCAGTGGAAGTTTTCCAGCACTCAGTTCCTGAGAGGTAGGGCCCCAAGATAGTCTGGTCAAAGTAGTTAGAATCATATCTTTGTAAGGAGAAGTCTGTGAAATCGAACAAAGAAGCCACATTAGTATAACATGAATAATCCTCCCTGACCTCCAAAGAGAAAAATAATAAAGGATTTATTACGCTTTTTTTTCCCTCCCTAAGAAAGAGTAATAAGAAAAATCCTCCTTACAACAACAGTAACCACTGTTTCAGAATCAGAGCCTTTGTGTCACTGTTTTTCAGTAGTTACGCTACATTTCTCCCAGTACACTGCTGGGATTTTTTATTTTTTATTTTGTTACGCATGCTCGCACATCTGCTCCACATGTGTGATCAGTGACTGGATTTTCTGAGCTGAACGTCCTGTTAAATGGACAGAGTGGGCAGATCATTCCTTGGAGAGCAGAGAATCTGCCTCTGGTGGATTGCTGCCAAATGCAATGGTGTAATAAAGAAAAGAAAGCTGCTCGTTCGGATTGCTCTGAAATGAACTGTGTCCTCTCCTAAAATTCCATCTGGTTAAGATCCCTGGAGGTGCAGTCCAACACACCTAGGTCTGGCAGTCTGTGTGTTTGATGGCTGTAAATGTCTCTGCGTAGGTTGACTGGGGGAAGGCAGGATCATTAGGAGCCAGAAGAGGTGAAACCATTGTACTCTCCTTCCCTTTCAGCCACCCAGACAAAATTACAGACGAGGGTTGTGGAGGTGAATGTACTTTCTGTTTCTGACACTGACAGATAATCTTTAAAATAGGTCTTGTAGGCTTTGACTTTCTCTGTATTTTCTAAAAGCTTTGTTCTCAGCTGGTGGAAGCCAGCAGCAGTCAGGATTGATTGTCCCTCTTCAGGGCTGGCCCTTACCATGATAAGCAAGGGTTTCGTAGCAAATTGTATGAAGGAGACTGAAGTGAGCATTTGGTATGAGCGCAAGGAAATCCAGCTTCCAAAAATCAAATCACACAAGGGACCGATAACAGATGTACAAAGTAAGAGAAGAAATTAACAGATGCTTCCCAGTTTGGGCCATTATCAGCAAGGAACCCCAACTCATCTGGTTCATAGGTCACATTAGAGTCTGCTCAGATTAATCTGGCTCTTCACTGATGCTGGCAAAATTAAGATTGCAAATGCAAATTTCTGGAGTACTCTTGAATACAAGTTGATTTTCTGAAGTAGTAGCAGTGCTACTAAAAGGATTCTTCTGTGAGTTTAGTGGTTAGTTCTGCACCAGCCAATAGTATCACATTGGTTTAATCCATCTCTGTAAGAGACGTCCTGTAGAACATAACGGTTCTATTCTCAACAAAAGCAAATATTTCATTTTAATTTTCTTCTCAGTCTACATGTATCCTTGTGAAATAAACAGGTCCTGGACATTGAATTATGATCATCTATGGTGTTAAAGAGTTAGGCATCCCTAGCAGCCTCAAGGCTGCTGCCAACTACCCTTCAAACCACTCCCAGGCACAAATCAGAAGCAGGGAATTTCCAGAACCATTCCCAAAAGACAATTTGTAAGCAGACACTTGGTTTTGAAGGATAAGAGTGTTTACTAGAGCAGAGCTAGCTGCCCAGTACTCATTGGCCTTGGCTCCTGGGAACACTCTGGGAATGTCTCAGCTGCCCATCCATAGGCCTGGACAACTCTCACCAGTGAGACATTATTTCAATGAGGGGCAGAGTTACCACTTTTGAGACAGGGTTGTGGGTTTAGCGTTTTTTTTTGTAAGTCAGAGACAATTTTCTTTGTAAAAAAAGCACAAATAAAGTGCTGAATTTATTTTCAAGGCTCCCCTCTGCCGTTACCAGATTTTGTTTCTGGGATTGTCCTGGAAGGTACCGGGCAACTCAGGGGCTACTTCATCCCTGTAGAGGTGTCGCTGATGGGGTGCATCTCACAGCCTCTAGCTAATGTAATCACACTGCCCCACTGAATGCACCCTAAAATCCTCTTGGTTTGTTTTTCCTTTTCCAGAGGTATTTTAAAATAACTAGCTGCTGGTTAAATTGTGAGTTCCCATTGTTCTTGTTTATCCATCTGCTTGTAATTGTGCTGGTTTTGGTTCAAGATGATTTTTAACTAATTTGAAATCATTAATTTGATTATTGCTTACCACCCAGAAAGAAATGGCCAAAATCCAGAATTCTGCCTTTGCAAGGCTTTTCAAGAACTTGGATTCAGCTCAAATACAAATGAATTATTATTTTTCAAATTTCTCTTGAGTCACATATTATAAAAAATTGCTTTAGAAACAATTACAGAGGGGGTGTACCTTAAAGAAGTTTCTCCTTTGGCACAAGCTGTTATTTTAACAACTATAAAACTGAGAAAAACATCACTTTCTCTAGTAACTGTGCTGGATCATCAGGTCTCAGACCAGGTATTCCAGGGAAAATACCATGTTTAACTTCTACTTTCTGGGCTTCCTTGCAAGAACCTGCAACCTGGAAGGAATTTCTGAGCCTACCAACTTCCAGTCCCACAGAAGGCTTTGTCTGAGCCAAACACTCCCAGGCTTTTTGCCCCCAGGCACTGAGGACAAAAGTGCAGAACTAAGGGCCAGGACCTGAAGGGCTTCCAGCTGGAAGTGAGCTCTGATGCATAAGCCTGTGAAGTCAGTGATTTTCCACCTTGACTTTCTGCTGCTCACGTTTCCAGAAATGTAAGGCCTATGGTGTTCAGTGTTCTAGAGTCAATGAACCAGATTTCTTCAACAGTCTGTGATAGACCACTCCATTAGACAATTTCTGATATAAACTAGTGGAATAGATATAAGGTAGAAAAGAAAGCAATGAGTGGAGCTTTTTTAAACTAATCACTAGGATTAATTAGAGGTATGTGAAAAAGTTGAACTCCTGCAACCAGATGAAGGTTGTCCAGTTTGGCACTGGGAGATAGCTGAGGAGAAAGCTTAAATGTTTTCATCCAGACATCAGTTTAGGTTTAAAATACGGCAGGATGCATCTAAGGAAATCATACTCTCAAAATAACACTATTTAAGTGATGTAAAGAGCTCTCCAGTTTTTTCAAATGCTACCTTGAAAAGGGAACCTATCTTGAAAAGAGGATTTAGCAAATAGCAAATTGAAATGGGATGAGACCATTAATACAAATGCTGAAAAAGGTATTCACTCATTACCTAAATCATGGTGACAGCATAATAGCTACTGAGGAGGTGAATTAACTAGATTACAGAGCCCACCATTCGAAATTATCCCATTCTGAAAGTTCTGTAAGTTAATTTAGAGGTATTCCGCATTTTCTTGTTTTCTTCCTGTCTTTCTGAGTCCCCATTGGTGCTCAGCCTTCTCCTCTGTTCCTCTTAAGCTAAAATCTCCCAGAAGTGCATTTTCCTGGTGTGACCCCAGCCTCCTGTGGCAGGAGCCACCCTACAGCCATGCAATGCTGTGGCCACACAAGGAAAATGCACTTCTGGGAGATTTTAGCTTAAGAGGAACAGAGGAGAAGGCTGAGCAAGGAATCATTTGGAAGTGTACATGAGAAATACAGAGTTAGTTTCAACAGAAAGGATTCCTTCTTTGAAATTTTATCAGCTAAGTGTCTTTTTCTCATTGTAAGTCAGTAGAACTTAAAACCAAAGTTTGTCTGCACAAGAATACTGAATTTGAGGCTAATCATCTCACCTACCTTTTGAACTTCTTTTCTACCCTTTAAAGACCTGGAAAGTGTTCCCAGTGGCTTAGGTGGGGTTTTGGATTGAGTCCCCCATATAGGTACAGTAGAAAACCCCCGATCATGAAAATAAAGCTTCATGAAGTCAAACTGTTCTATACTTTGCAGTTCTGCTAAAACATACTTAATATTAATTGTATTATTTGTCATTTTGTAGGGTTACATGAATGAATGGAAAGGAATATAGAGGAAGAAATTGTGTTGTGTATGATAAATAGGCTATTTTAGCACATATGGTGGTGCAGAGGCAGAGCTCTTCAGAGCCATGCAGCTGCTGCTGCTGTACCTGGCCTGTGGCTTTCTAGATCTCATAAAGCTTAAAGAAAGACTCCACAACACAGTACTGCTCCACACCACACCACAAACCTCTTCATTTTGCAAACACTGTGACAGCACTGGGGACTAGTGAGAGAGAAAAAAAAAAACCTACTACTGGGGAAAAATGTTTGCCAACTTCGTCTGCTCAGTGTTCAATACTGTTTTTAAATGCCTCAGCAAGTTGTTCTTAGGTGAAAGATAACAGTCTGCCAAGACTTGAGAGTAAACATTTTGTGTTGGTCCACCCACAAAGCATTCAAAGAAACTGGAGCTTATTCAGTATAACTCAGGTTTAACCATCTCATTTTCAACATGGTTTGCTCTTCATGGCCTTTCAGATCCATCTCTTCATGTTTGTCCTCAGCCTCCTGAAGCTTCCTGCCTGTTCTTTCATGTTTGACATCTGGCTTAATCAGAATTAGTTTATCATTATATTTGTGAACACATCTGATGAAGGTGCCTTTTTTAAAACCTGCAGTCTGGTTTTAAACATTAGCATCTTAAATATTGACAGGTTCTATTCTTGTTCCCCTAACTGCATATTTTTTTACATGTGTCAAGGCCTGTGGACATTAAAATGCAAACAAATATATATATGTGTATAAATTTGCATGCATACACATTTTATATAGATTACAGGTTTTATTTAGAGATAGATAAAAGTGCATACAATATATATATAATAGGCAACCCTTGAACATATTTTTTATGACAATTAGGCTCTAAAACAAAATATTTCTGAATTATAACAGCACCTGTTAATCTCTCTGTAAGCTTCCTTAACATCAGAACAGACTTCTGTTGACCATAGAGCAGCTCAGAATTTCAGAGCACCGTGACCTTGAAGGCCCTTTCCATGTGCAATTGGTAAGGTAGTGGCTGCACCAGGTGGAAGAAGATAGTATAAAAGAATGAGAATAAAAGATTTGTCTCTGATATTAGAGAGCAGGAGAGGGAAAAAGGATGCAGGTTGTATTGTTCTAGGAAACACAAGAGGGATATTCAGAGGAGATTCCTGGTCTCCTATGGAAACTGGGGTCAATGAGATTTTTCAGTTCAAAGAAGACCAGGAAAAAGTAATACACAGTAGGAAAGAGGTCTTCCACTGGAAAAACTCACGTGAAGCTCTTGTTGGGGCTAGAGATGATGCATTTGAGGCTGGCAATAGCTGCCCATGAAGGGAAGAGAAGCTTTGCAGCTGGTGTAGCAGAAGGGAGTTTGGCCAGCAGGACATGCAGGCTGGAAAGGAGCCTGAGCAGGAGCTGCCAGACCATTGTGAGAAGTGTGTGCAGGGCTGAGTGCTGGCAGTGGGCTCCCAGTACTGTCCCCCTGAAACTACTTTGGTTTCTACCCCTGAGCTATGCACAGATGGCTTAAGGATAGAAATCTCTGCAAAACAATGCATGAGCCTTTATCATTAGAATTTTGCTGTCCTTATAGTAACCTGCTTGGAGATTACCACAGGTTGTACCTGTGACTTAAATCCTGCTCCATTTCAGAAGATAAGAGTGCAATGTTTTTTCTGGCGACCGGGGAGCTGTATCATTTCTTGGTCTCCATTCTTCAGGGGAAATCTGATAAAGTACCTTGGACAATTTGTCAAAACTTCTGCTCTTGCTATCTTTTAGGACTTGAGAAAGTGGCCAACATTCAAGGAGTTTGGACTGTTCCAAGGAAGTGAAACTGGTTCAGAAATCAATACCTCTCTCGAAAAAACCCTGTTATTTATAAGGAATGGATTAAACCTGAGGAGAAAACCCAGTTATTCACTGTATCAATGTTGTAGTAAGTTACCTCCCCACGAGGACTCTACAGAGGCTTTTCAGGGTTGTATAACAAGCTGCTTGTTGGTATCTGCTCCTTTTCTTTCTGTACCACAAAAAGGAATATACTGCAGAGGAGTCACAAGTAACAGAAGCCAGGCTAATAGAAGAATCAAATTAACACAGTCATGCCAGGCCTGTGTTGCAGGTGAGATAGTAAGACTTGCAGAAGACAGTGCTTGTAAGAGCCAGCCCAGGACAATACAAAGAAGGTGATATTTTTTACAATCTCCAGAAGCAACACCTTGTGTAGCATGGCTGGGCCACTGGGTCACTCTGGGGGGTATCTAGGCATATCTTTTTCCAGCTTCCATTTATTTTCCTCATTTATGTAACATTATACTAAATTATTATAAAATAATAATTTTATAAATAATTATATTATATTAAATTATACCCTTTCAGTCTTCCACATAAACAACTGAGATTCCTCAGCTGATTTCAATATATCCTTGTATTAGTGCAGAGAACAGTGGCACTCCATAAACAATTTGTTTACTTGATTCCAGGTGGTCAAACCTGGTGACTTCAGGGGAGCTTCACTGGCCTGTCCGTGACTGGAAGTACAAGGAGGAGTTGCAACTTCAGCAGCTGTTTTCTCTTGCTATGAGTAGCACACGCAAAGAGATAGTTAAACCATTTGCTGCTCTACAGTTCTATCTGCAGTAAGCTTCTGATCTTTGATGTGGACACTATGGATTTTAGTTGGAGTACCTGCAAACCAAAGTTAGTCATGTTAGTTTCTTATGCAACACCTAGCTAAATCCTTTAAACAGCTGGATTGTCACAGTCTTCTGTAGAAATAGCCAATGAGCTGTTATGGAGAGGGGTCATGTTGCAAGGAAAGGTGGGGGCAGAGGTTGCAGCTCTTGTTGCTGGTGTGCTGCTGTCAAGAAGTGTAAGTGCACTATCTTGCTGTCAGGGCTGTGGGTAAATCAGGACTCAGGAACTGTCTCTCAGCAAAATGGGAACAGCTCTCCCTGGCTACTGCACATTGCTTGCTGTCACCTCCAATGAATGTTTATAAAGTACTTGGGGATCTTCCCATGCAAAAGTAGCATATAAGCCCCTGAAAATTAATTTTTATTGTGTGCTCATTTAAGCTAATGCTAACAGTAACTAGTGGAAAAATTTGACCTCTGTCTTAAATAGATCGGAATTGGAAAGAGCTGACTGGGTGAAATATGTGAAATCTGAAAAAGGTGTCTGAAAAGCTTGGTGTGCTTACAAATAGATGGAGAAGGGGAACCTGCCATTTATCAGCACTTGCATTTAATCTAATAAGGAAGAACAAGAATACAGCAAGTTGATAAAGCCAGAATATTCTCTAAGTATATTGTACTGGTAAGAGTCAGCACTTAAGTTGGACAAAGTATGTAAAAAGATCCTGTATCTATAGGATATTCAAAAATAAGTGGTCTTTAGACAACTTTGACATTGAGCAAAGGAGTCCAATCAACTTGGAACTATGAATCTTCTCTGGGCTGGGGTGAGGCACTTATTAACCACACCTCTAGCACTAGTGCTTAAAATAAGTGGATGTAACAAACCGCGCAAAAGAATAAAGAGATTGATGACAACTGAGAGTAACACTGGCTGGCCCTGGCTTAAACACTGGACCTATAAATTAACACGTGTGCAGGTGCAATTCTGAACGTGCCTTTGTGCATGTGCAGGAACTTTCCGTGCCTGCCAGACAGAGATCAGAGTGAGCTGCTGCAGCTCCCTCAAGCCCTGCTTGGCTCTGGCAGTTGTTGAGGAGCTGGTAATTGTTTCCCCAAACTACACACCAGGTGCAGCTCCCTTGGCTCTAGATTGTCATTCACAAAACTCTGCTGGACTCACCTGGGAGGAGCCCACACCTCCTGCACACACTATCCTAAAGAAAGAGGGCAAGAAAGAACCAGAGATTAAGTACTTTGGTATGAAACTGATATTAATCTTCAGCCTTTACTGATTCTATCCTTAGACATTAATATGTGACTGCATAACATTATTTTTAAGATAATGAATTATCACAAATGTAATTTTAAAAAATTCGATGTAGGATTTGCTGAACACTATACTTTCCCTTTTTTTGAGCTTTAAGTTTTGATGCAGTTTAAGCTGGCCGGAGGTACCGTGAGCCAGAGGGCTCCACAGACACAGAGCCGCGGTCACCGCGGTGTCCGGGCTGAGCTCGCCGGGCTCGCAGCGCCCGCGGGAGCCCCGGGAGCCGCTCCCCCGCTCCCATTCCTGGTGTTCGACTCCCCCTGCAGGGCGAGCCCCTCCGCTCCCTCCTGCTCCGGCCGCGTTTGCCCGTCCCTGCGGCTCCCCACCAGCCACCGCCGCCTTCATGAGGGGAGTCCCTCGGAAAAGGCTGGTGGGATGTAACACTGTACGTTTCTAGCAGGAGCAATCTTAACCTCATCACGGCTTACTTTCTCTCCTCTTGCTCAGTATTTTAGAGTTTCAGCCCATTTCTTTATGGCTCTCAGGTGCTTCCACAGATGCTGTTTTCTCCGTCCCTCCCTTTGTGGTACAGCCCCCTCCAGCACACCTCTCCATCATCTCTCTCACCACCTCTCTGTGCAAAGCTGAGGGGCACAGATGATTTTTTGTTCCCTCCATGAAGTCTGACATTTGAATATCTTCAACCTATATCAAAGCCAGAAAATGGCATTTTCATTTTTTTTCTTGATACAAGTAGTGAGGGAAAAGGGACATTTTGAAACAACTATTTGAGTATTTTCAATCAAAGCAAAACAGTTCAGAATCCAAATGCAGCTTGTTTCAAGTGCTTTGCTTTGTTAGGGTTTATTATTACTATTATTATTATTATTATTATTATTATTATTATTTTATTTTTATTATTATTATTAAACTACATTTCCCTATAATAGTGTATAGCCCCATGGGAAGAATGTTCTGCTGTTTAATGCCACGAATTAACTATGGAGTCTTGACTGAACATCTTTCAAAAATACTCCAGAGTTGTCTGACTTCTTCCCTGTGCCTGCAGCTTGTTCAATGCCTCAGATGAAGAAGAAGATGGTGCTCCTCAGGCACTTGTCAGAGGGCAGCTGCAAGAGGGGGACAAGAGCCTGAGCTGCTGTCCTCTGAAGCCAGCATGGCAATACAGAAATGCTGGGCCATGGCTTTGCTGAATTGATTGAAGCCCACATGTTTCAAACCAGCTAAAAACCCTGACTTATTCCAATTTGGTTCCAAAAATCCCTTCAACTTTGTAGACAATGTGTTTGCTTCACAAAAATTCATTCAGGTGGAATATTCCCAAGCATTTTCTCCTCATCCTATCAAATGTCAGCCTCAGCCCTAGGCAGAGAGCAGGCAGCAGTGCAGAGGGATGTGGGGATGTTTCCTGCTCATAGTCCCTTGGGACAGCATGGTACTGAGTTCAGCCACCATCCCAGCCAGGCCTGTTAGGCTGGGAAGGGGCTGAGCTGGGCTCCAGATTGGGCTGAGGGTGCAATGTGCCTGCAGCAAAGTCTGTGCAGGGATCAAGAAGAAGGCTCTGCCTGGAAGTGAATGCCAAGAGCTGCCTGTCCCCAGTCCTCAGGCCCCACAGCCAGCCGCACCTCTGTTTGCAGGGCACAGCCTGGGCTGGCAGGGTCACACACATGGACCAGCCCTGCTCCCCCAGCTCTGCACACACAGGTTGGAAATCCAACTCTTAAACTCTTTCGAAAAACCTCAGTTCTTAACAGCACAGAGTCTATGGGTATGTCCAAGAAGGATTTCAGCTCAATTCACATTGCTGATAAACAAGGCAAAACAGGGAGGAGCATTTGTAAATCTACTGCACAGCATTAAATGAGTCAAATGAGAAACGTGGCTGAGTAAATTTAATACACTGATAAATTCTGTGGTCCAAGGTCCTTGCCTGTATTTCAGGTACGTGAATAATACCACCTATTCTCTCTAGAGCCACTGAAAAATGAGTGCAGGCAAACAAGATTTCCATGGTTCAACTGGTTAATCAAGGGTTTCCTAATACATGGAGTTGTTTTCAGCACTTGAGTGTCATCTCAGCAGCAATAAATTTTACAAGACAGCACCTTCAAGCATTTATGGTTTTCAATTTACAAAAGACTTCATAAATATGAACAGACTCACTGTAAGAAATGCTGCTGTGAAGTAGCCATTACTCATAGTGCATAGAGAGAGAGGCTGAAGCATAGTGGATTTTACCAACCTGCCACCTCGCATTTCCCCTGAGCAGGACTAGTGCCCAGGAAACCAGATTCCCTGATCTTTATTGAAACATGGGACCATGTGCTCCATACTCACTTTGCTCTTTTATGGGGAGAAAAGAGGGCAGCAAGACCCAGTGGGGGCCTAAGGGGTCTCTGTGATCTGGCATTGGCCTCAGAGTTCTGGAGCTTCATGTTTCCTCAAGCAGTGCCTGGGTTCTTGGCCTTCCCCAGCCTCCTTACAGCATCTATGTCCAGCCTCACTCCTTGGGTGGTTAATTTAGGCTGTGGAGTTCCTTGGAGAACAGTCACTGTTTTAAAAGTGGCTGTCTCAGTGAAGATCAGAAACCCAAAGTAATGCATTCAATGTTTACCAATAGGTTAATTTCTTCAGAAATACTTTCATTAGAGAAATGTCTGAGTTCAAGTGTTGTTTCTGCTAATGAACACAGCAGTGACAGTGAGAGCCGTAGCCCAGAGAGCTTGCAGGAGTTATTCTTGTTTCAATTAAATATATAAAATATACCTGTTTGGACCTGTTCTAGTCCATAGTGGAAGCACATGACAAAATCAGTAACCAGTAACCAATCAGTAACCAATTGAAAAAAATGTCATTGGTATGAAAAAACATATATTGTTGATGTTTTAAACAGTAGATAATCGTCTCCGCATTTCTGACTTTTGCCTTTTAATTCTTTTTATCATGATGATTATTATTACTGCTAATAACAATTGTTATTGTTATTAATTCTTTCACTTAATTATATCATACTTGTTCTTTCCTCCCCAAGAGTCCTGTTCTAGATACTTCAGGACAGACCTTTGGCACTGTACAAACTGATCATTTCTTCTTTCATCCAATGAAATTTTTATGCACTCTTGCACATTTCTTTCAAATGTAAGTAGAATGGCTATGGTCCACTATTTTGCAATATTCTAAGTCCAAAAATTAGACATGTCTTTGAAACTAGTTGAATGTAATTGAGGTACAATCAATTTAAATAAGACACTTTTTCTCACTTGCTTTTATAACTGTTTTGGGTAGGATGAATCACTTCAGATGATTCTATGCAAAAATATGATCAGCACTTTCTGAAAGCGATGTTAAAAAAGCGACATGTTTTTAAGTAGTTTATACTGTCATCTGTACATAACATCTACCTGACAGCAAATATGCATGAAACTCCAGACCTGAGTGGAAATGGATGCCTGCATGCAGTGAAACCAGCAAAGATCTCATACAGGAGGGCACCTCTGTTTTTTTTCTGTGCTCTCAGCTCTTGCCATGTAAGAGGTACCACAGTGAAAGCACAGGTTATTGTAATGCTTGTAAAATGTGACTGTATAAAATTAATAATAATAAGAGTCACAACCTAGCCTACAGGCACCCTAAAAAATTTCTAACAGCCTTTACTGTTCTACAGTTTTCATTAAACCTAGGTACTGCATTCTGAAACCGGGAAAAACACACTTTGAATGCGCAGACACAAAACAGAGTTTTAACTGCAGAGGGCATGAGAGAGCTACTGAAGAGCAGTGTTGTACTTCCAAGGCATTATTACCTGCAACATGATTTTCTACAAGTTTGATTTTTTCCACACTGGATATCTACAAAACTGCATTTTTGTCCCGAGAGATCCTCTGAAGAATGCTTTCTTGTGGAATACAAACCTAATAAAGAACATAAATTATTAGATTCATTCTAAAGGATATTTCTTTATGATAATCATAGACTAGAAATCATTCTGTTATTCTCCCTGAATCTAGTGGGTGTCTCTTCTTACTGAGATTTTCTTTCCCATTTTACTTCACACTCAAAATAGAGGGTTTTTTTAATTTTCATGCAAGGTTGGTAATGTAGGCTGAGCTTACATTTACCTGTTTCCCACTTACTGCCATTATGCCCAGCCATTCACTAATGTTCTCTTGAGTCACAGACCACATCTATCACAGTGCAGTACAGCTAATATTTTCTAGGTTTTTTCACAGAATCACAGAATCTGATGCTTCTAAGGTTTTTATCAAATTTGGTTTAAGATTCATAAAAACAAACAAACAAAAACAAAAAACCCAGAAACAGAAATATACCTAAGATTTTCAGTGAAGTACAAAATAGCATTCAAAAAACCCACTTGAATATTCATCATTTGAACACAGAACTGTCCAGAACTTGCCCATTTCATCTAATTTAGAATAATTTAGGATTTTCCGGAAAGCTGAAACAAATCTTACTCAGTGTGTGTTTTGAGAGGGATAAAAAAAGTCTGCAAAAACCACTACCAAAAATTCAGCCTGAGGCAGGTACGTGTTGGCAGGAGCTATCCCAGACGATAACAAATGCTTTGCCATCCTCCACCCACACAACATGATTAGCATGAATCCCCATTTTTCCATTAGCCCACATGCTAAGGGTGTTTTCCAGTCTCCTCTTGAAGGTAGTCACATCTTTGTTTTTCACTTTGTAGCTGATACCATGCCCAGTTTTTTCTGCCCATCTCAACACCTTGGGTTATCACTGCTGGACATCAGAGATGAAGAGAAAAATATGGGCCCTTGCTGTGCTGTCAGCAGTATTTGTTGATAGTTAACTTGGGGAAGATTTTTGGATAAAATATTGATGGACACCAGCAGAGGGTGCATTGCTGCCACTGTAATGACCATTCTTATACTGTAAGTAACCATAAGTAACCATGGTGCAGCAAAGCTTTGGACAAATCCTGCACATTCCAAGTCTGTGGAGCTGTCTACACAAAGGTGCACAATGGGAAGCAGGATTAATGACCAAAGTCAGTGAAGCCAGTTGCTTTAAAGATTAAGGAAAAAACCAAACAACCAAGGAGAAGTAATGTGTGTTTTCTGGTGTGCACTCAAGGCATTTTGCAGCTTTTCTTGTAATATCTATCATAAAAGTACTCCTTTGATCTGCTGTAAGCAGCCACTCCCAGAAGGGGTGAGAGACACCTCGTTTCCTTCCTTCCTTTTCTTATCCTGACCTACCAGTCTGGAATGCAGTTCACCTCTGAGCATTTTCAGATGTATCATTTTCAGAGAGGTTTGCATGTCACAACACACAACTGGGCTTACTTTACTGCTCACAAAGTCTGCACATGACAGCCAAAGAGAGGGGCCACATCCAGCGTCTGACCCTCCTGCACTTCACCCATGTATATACGCCCTTGTCTGCAGAAGGGGCACAGCAGTGTTAGAATAACAAATTCTCATCTTGCCCTCAACACAAGCAGGACTGAAACTGCAAAGTTAAGAAAACAGTGCCCCACAGTTGAATCACAGTTTGGGCAAATCTGATTCTATTGCTGTAGCCCTACACATCTCTTTTTGCAGCAGGAACCACGATGAACCTCCTTCCACAAAGGCATCCCACCTGGTGACTCTGCTGAGAGCTAGCCACTTTTTGCAGGGTTAATTTCCCAACATGTAACAGTTTTTCAGCTCCCTTGTCTGAATTTCTACACAGCAGCACAACCCTAAATGCTAGCATACAGGAGAGAGAGGCAAAATGCAGTGTCCAGGAGAGGCCGAAGCTTTTTCTAGTCCTGCGCAAAATCATCCTTTTAGGCTTATTTTGTTGTCACTGGATTCAGAGTGAATACTCAAAGACAGTTTTTAAATTCTCAACTGCCCTTCAAAAGTGCTCCCATAACCCAACACACCACAGGCCTTTGTGCCTTTGTGTGCTTAAGCTGGAGTCACAACTAAACGCCAAAACACAGTGGGCATTAATCAAGACCATAACGTTCCCTGCCAAATGGCAAGGGAGTTCAGCACAGCACAAATACATGCTTAGAACTGCAGTACAATAAAAATAATGATGATGATAATGATAATAATAAGCCCCTAGCATAACCAGCATGGTTATGAGTGGGTTAGCTGAAGATGGCCAGAGGGAGGAGATGCCACACATTCTTGAGTGCACTGCAAGGGAATTTCAGTCCCATTGACTTCAGTGGGGCTTTCAGCAAGGCCATGTCTCTGCTGTGGAAAGGAACTGCTTAACACGGCATCGTGGGGTTCCTTGCTTTTTGTCTCTGAGCAACTCCTGGCAAAGCCACTGGTTACTAAGTGAAAACAGACTTTTTCCAGTCACCAGGACTGTAGGCCATACCTGGATTTGGCTTTTTTTTTTTCTTACACTATTTATTGTTCCCTCCACCCTGATAGATTGGCAAATCTGGCTCCCTGACTAGGTGCTGACTTTACAAACCCGAGTTTGGCTACTGAAGCAGGGGAAGGAGGGTCAGGCCTTGGGGCGGATTGTTCCCCTCAGTGGGATGGCTCTGCTTACAGCTTGACTGCAGCTAATGGGCAGCATTTGGTGTCATCCCAGCAGCTGCCATGCAGGAGGTCTGTCCCTGCGGGCAGCTGCTGCTCATCTGCCGGCAGCTGGCAGCGGAAATGACATCTGTTTTCGGTCCCAGCTGTGAGCAGCACGGAGGTGCCAAAGCCCAAACGTCTCAGTTCTCGATCCAGGAGCGAGGAAGGGCTTCTGATGCCAGACCACGGCCTGGCTTGCAAGGGAAGGGAGGGGGGATCGTCTCCTTCGTCGATGGTGGGCTGGGAGGAATGGAAAAAGAGTGACAAATATGGAGAGAAAGAATAAGGAACAGAAGTAGGGGGAAGGATGGGAAAAGAGCACGGGAGAAAACAGGAATGGCTGAAATGAAAAGGAAATATGAAATTCGAAGCGTTCAGTCTGAGGCACAAAAACAAAAGGAAGGAGGCAAAGTAATGCAAGAGATGCAGAAGAAACAACAAATGACTATCTGAGGGACCGATTATCTAAAATGGCTGCTGAAGAGAGCAATGCCTTATTGAGCTGCCAGCTGAAGTGCTACTGAACCTGGAAAGATTCCTGCCTGCAGCCCTTAGCCTACCGTGCCATTCAAGGGGCCTCCCCTGCAGGTTTTGCCATCTGGTGGAGCTCTGGTATATTCTCTCTTGCCTCCTTGCTTCTCTACGCTATTTAAATGCACATCACTTTTTTCTTGTCCAAGTCTCTTACTCTCTCATTTATCTTAGTAACTGTGTTATAATTCAGTGTTGTGGCATTTTAACTGAATTATAATTTTAGTTTCTGAGGCAGGAATAGGTGCAGGATAAAGGACAAGATCCATTTCAATCTAGAGATTGAAAGCATACCTAAATTAACCTTGGAATAAATATATTAAGAAATGCCACCTCGCTCCCTATGTTGGTGCATGCAAGACAAGTGACTTTATTCAATCATGGAAAGTACTTTCACAGTTGGGACTGTTTCATCAGCACAGGTGCTGAAATTGTGTTTTTTAGATCTTTAAACTAACTGAGTATTCCTGGAAAAAAAAATAATGAAGGAAAATGTGTATTTAACAAGTGCTATAGAGCCCTGTCAATCAAAAACAACCTACACTGGGAAAAAATGCAGTGTCAGTGACTGCTTCTTTTCCTTGGTGCTTGCCAGAAGCGCAAGATAAACTGAATTCTGGTAAATAACTGGGCTGGGAAATGGGCTGAGGGAGACAAATGCCATAAAAAATTACCAATCTGATGTTGAAAGTGCAGGCACAAAGATTTGGATCCATTTTCACACTTTGCCTCTGTATGTCACTGCAGGCACTCAGAGCAGGGCATTAGTCATTGAACTGCGCTTTTACAAATTAATCAAAATAAGATTGGATTGATTGAGTTGGGCAGGAATAATCTTATCCCAAACTCTGGCCTACAGTAATACTGTTAACATAAGCCTATTCTTGAACCCCCAAACCTTCCTCAACAGAAATGTAGAATTGTCTGCACATTGGTGGATTCTTGATAAGATGAACTAGATTTTTTTCAGATCAAAGTTATGGATGAAGAGGAAGGACATACAAACTAAAAAAGCTTTCACATGTCTCAAAGTGCATGTGCTCTTCTTCAGGAATAAAAGCCATATAGAAAGCAGTGAGAAGTGGCAAGCGTCTGAGGCAGGGAGAACAGAGCAACCAAAGTATGACCCTTCCCTGGCAGAATGACATACAGACAGGAAAAGTTGCTGCATCCTCAGAAATTGCCAAGCACTAATTGGAAACCTTACATGTCTTTGGAAGCTTCTCTTTGGATAGCATGTACAAGAGAACTGTGGAGATGATGAGACTTTGATATCACATAGAAATACAAATTTGAATACACCAAAGGCTCCATGGCATCCAGAAAATTTTTGTTCTGCAGCCTACGTTAATTATCAGGATGTGTGCAAGTAAAGTTGACTCTGCTATGCCACTGGTTACAATAGGTAATATCTCTCTTTCTTTCTCTTTGTTTTTTACTATAGTTTTGGGGTGTTGCGGTTTTTTGGTTATAATGCCTCCACCTTCTCTCCTTTTAATTTCCTTTTTCTTTAGAGGACCTTCAAGCCATTTTTTTCAAGTCAGATTGTCTGAAAAGCTGGAGGAAAAAAAAGACTAAATAGAGAATATTTTACCTAACAAAAGGCAAAGGAATACTCATTTCAGATTTTGCATAAAGTGGGTTAGTTTCAGTATACAAATCTAATTCACTAAGCTTTGCAGTTATGGAAAGCATTTCTAGGGCCACATTCTGAATTCTCTTTTCTGATGAACATTACCCAAGGAATACTAATTAGAGTGCTTGAGGAGTAAGGTAAGCAAGGCTGGCAGAGTCTGAGCTTTTATTTACTTTCTGTTATCTCTGTCCAAATGTTCAAAGCAATATGGGTGGTGACTGATTCACTAGTTAAATTCAAAACAGCATGTGTGTACAAAAGGTTGCCAAGTTTCTCATGTATACTGCTATTTGGGAGAAGCTATGCACAGACAAAAAACAATCAGCCAGTTTCTTAATTTCATTTTATATCTTTATTCCCATTGTAAGTACTAACAATCACCCAAAAGACCATCGAAATTTGGTTTGGATACACAATAGCATTAATCACAGTCCAGTTTCTTTCTTTTTTTTTTACTGCAGTTTTAGTATTTTGCGATCTGTTTTAGTAGTTCTGTTGTTGGTGTATTTGCTTCCAGCAAAATGGATTTTTCAGTGTTTGTAGATTATTTTAAAAGATTGCTAAAGATTAAAAAGCCATAATGCAATGATTAACAGCACATTAATAAAGCTTATTATCTTCCATTTACTACTAATCCGTTTAGGATTAGTACTAAGTATATTGGATGACCCAAAACTTACTTTTTGTTATGCATTGTCTATTCTCTTTTCAAAATAAATCCATAAACAACTATATTTTTTTTCATTACAGCATTTGCAGTATCATTTTTAATTGGATTTAAAATCTCTTGGGAGAATGAGGTAAGTAAAACAACCCTAAAAATAAAAGCTCTGTTTAAGCAAGTGATGTTACACACAAACCAATCTTAATGCAGTATCATAATGTATAAATTAGAGTGGATAGAAAACATGAAGGTTTTTCTAAATTCACCTTCCCATTCTTTGGAGAAAACACATCACAGATTGCATTTTGGTCTTCAAGCAAACAAGAATAACAAAATACAGTCAAAAAGACCTCTTTCATCACGTCTTTTAAAAGCCTGTGGGACAAATTCCTTCATCAAATTTATTAATGTAAAAGCACATTCAGAAAACTTATTTGTGAGAGCTGTCCTGTTAAATTATGAATACCAGTAATAAATTCTTTAGTTCTTCATTTATTTGTGTGCTCTGCATATGAACAGACATGAATATATGTATGAATAAAATATGCCTATTGTATAGCCATACACAGAGCTAATATGAATGCTTATGTTGTACAATGTCAGAAAAGGACAAATTATTAATCAAAGTAGAGAGAAGAAAGAAGCGAAGAAGAAAGCAGATGATGCACAAGAGCTTTGTTAGTTATCTTTGCATGACTTGTGAGTGGAAGAAAAGTCTGCTTTGGATATAGAACTGTCAGCTAAAAACTCTTTATTTTATTGTGCAATAAAGAAAGTTTGGGACCAAAATCAGCTTCTAAAAGGGACTTAAACCAGAGATTTAAATAGACACATGGAGGGAAAGAGGAAAGGGAGCAAGCAGGGAGCTTGTTATCCTAAGTTTTGTCTGAGCACCAGAGGGAGTGGAACATGTTGGGAGGAAGGCAAGGGATGCTGTTTGTAGAGGAAACTTGCTGAACTAATAGCAACAGACTCAATCAAGAACTCATGGGACACTTCTGGTGGGGATACTTCTCCAAGACCTTATTCCAGCCATAGCAAGTATGTAAGACATTATCCTAGCCCCTTCACAAATTGCAGGAGAGATGGAATTCCTGGGTCTCATGCATAGGGAAAGATGTGTTTTCAGGGATGCTGCTTGGATTGCTCTTAGTGGTTGTGACACCTGGAGATACCCCAAGTAATAATAATTCACCATTTCATCTTCCTGTCCCAATTGTCCACACTTGACTATCAGTGAAGCATACCTTTGAATCCATAATGCTTACTCTCCTCTCTACTATTTACTGCATACATCTGCTAACCAGCAAGAGATGAGAATTGTATTCTTATATATGAATTAACAGACCCTTCCTATTTCAGTGGAGCTACAGGAGCTCTGAGTGATGGCACACAGGCACTGGAGGAGTTGCAGCACTAGGGAAGCTACAGCCAGAGCTCACTACATCTGGAAAACTGGGGGTCAGCACCTCGTTGTGCCCATGCGTATCTTTTCTTTGATTTGAGGTTACCTTTATTCCACAGAGAGAAGGTATCTGACCTTTCCAACACTTCCTGCAATATGCATTTCTCTTAATGTAGGAAAGCTTCACTCTGTAATGAACTCTACTTTTGCTAATAGGTATTAAAGCATCAATTTTAAAATAATTTCACATAAAGTAGATCAGCTGTGCTTTAAGATTAATTTATCTGAAATAAAATTTAATTCATGCAGTCCTAGAGTACAACATACATACATGGTTAAAGACAAGTCTGCATTAATGCTTTGGTGTCCTCTAAGCACTTTTTTAAATGATCAGTACCTTAGAAAACATTTCAGTATCATTCTGCACAATATATACCCAGTGTATCTCAGAATTATCTATATTTCCTTTAACACTTTATACATAATATTAGACTTGTATTTGAAATATCAAAAATATGCTGTTAAAGGATCATCATAATAAATGGTATAAATACAGAATTTTCAATAAAGAAAAAAATGGCTTAAGACCTCCGGTGAACAGATGATAAAAACTAACATTTCCAAAAGCTACACCTGATTTATGATTTTATGCTACCAAAAGCTGGCCAATCAGCTCTGGGTTTCTGTCCCTTATTAATGCCATGATAAGAGCAGCAGCAGAAGTTACTGTCTCCTGAAGCAGCAAAGGATCCTGGAACAAAAAGAAAAGAAAATAAAGAGGAAGTAGGGAAAACAATATATTTACAATAGTCGAAAAAGTAAATATGTAAAATCAATTTTCAAGTATGCCAAATTACCATATGATTGTTGAAGAAACAAAGTTCTTTATTAGAAGAATAACTTCTAAAACTTTTACTTTAAGGAAGCATAATTTCATAGTAATAACCATTATCTCCAATGTCCTTCATGCAAAGCTGACAAAATGCTATCTACTGAGAGACCGCTAAAAAACTTGATTCTGTCACTGGCTTCCTTACTGAATTTTGAAATCTAAAACACAGTAAAAATTTTGGGGTTGAAAACATGGAACAAAATACAGGATTTAATTGAGTAGCATAGTTAAAGACTTGCAACCTTAAGCACCTACTGAATCCCATCTGTAGTCTACCAACTATTTAAATTCACAAAGGCATTTAAGCACTGGGATATCAATGGTTTAGGCTGATTTTTGCATCAAATAACTTCAAAAAGTAGTCTGGTTTTCATAGGCACATATAGAAACCAACACAGCAAACAGCAATAAAATGAGATATTGATTTTATGCTTCTAATTGGCCATTCCAGCTCACATTTGAAAGAGTCTTTTGTCCAATTACCAAGTTTTCTTAACTGTATGGGCTACAAAAGTTAGCCTCTTGCTACCAGTAAGATTCCAATTGCACCCTGGGAAAATAGCAATAGGTGTAGTCAGGCCTGGAGACATCCCTGGAGTGAGAAATAGGAGAGAACAATTTCTGTGAAGCAACAGAGAAAAAGAAAGGTCTACAAAACTCTAGGGTAGGGAGAATCTACAAAAAGAAATCAAGAGCTGTTCTCCATAGTCATGATGAATAAAACCAAAGGTTTTATCTATCCATTTATTCCATGATGGAAGCAATAAGTGAGGACTGGTATACAACGGAAGAGATTATTATACAGGTCAAGGAAACTCTTACATGCAACCATGTAAAATGGGATAGAGATAGAGCTTCCTGACTGGGGTAAGAGGATGGAGCAGTTTGATTCCACATCTTTTCACCTCTTTAAGATGCTGCATGAAGGAACACTTTAGAAACATGGACAAAGAAGAAACTGTTTCCACAACTTATACAAAAACAAATATCAAAACTTGTTTTTTAATAAATAAGGCAACTGCTGAAGCGATCTACCTATTCAGCTAGAACAGAGGGGAGCTGGAGACTGAGAAGTTGCAGTTGAAGGAAAAACTGAAAGGGAAAAGATGTCCCTGGAACATTCTCAATGTGGAAACAGGTCCAGAGGAGAGCCACAAAAAATTATGAGAGGGCTGGAGCACCTCTCCTATGAAGAAGGGCTGAAAGGGTTGGGGTTGTTCTGCTTGGAGAAAGGAAGGCCCTGAGATGACCTTATTGCAGCCTTTCAGCACTTAAAGAGGGCCTACAAGAAAGCTGGGGTCAGACCTTTTAGTAGGGTCTGTAGTGACAGGACAAGGGGTATGATTTAAACTAAGAGTCAATTTAGACTAGACATAGAGAAGAAAGTTTTAATGATTGACAGATAAAACAATAGAACAGGTTTCTCAGAGAGGTGGTGAATGCCCCATCCCTTGAAACATTCAAGGTCAGGGTGGCAGGGCTCTGAGCAACCTGATCTAGTTGAAGATGTCCCTGCTTACTGCATGGGGATTGCAGTAGGAAACTAACCTTTAAGGACCTTGCCAAACCAAACTCTTCTATGACTCTGTGATAATGCCCTTATTGACTTTATTCCTTATGTAAATGAAATTAGGCAAGCCAGAGAGGTAACTGTATTGAATTAGAAATAGCTAGTTTATAACTGATTTTTTTATCATTCCTAAAAAAATGGGGTTTTTTATTTGCCTAGAATTTTGTCCTAAATATCATCAAATAAGTAAATTACAGTTTGCAACCTTGCAAAAGATTACACTCCTCACAAATTCATGTTATATATTCCAATATGCAGTAAAATTATTTTTAGTAAAATTATTTTGTGGTAGACTAAAAATATTCATGGCATGAGTGCCTTGCTGTTCACTGAGTGACACCTTCTCAGTTAAGCAAGGATTGTGGAAGTCTACTGCTCCTTCTGCTCCTCCAGAACTTTTTATCATGGACCAAGGGTGCAAAGACAAACTCAGACTCCACTGCTCTGGTTCAGCAGGGCGCTCCCTCCCTCATTTCCCATGGGTATAAAGTGCTGGATAAAGTACAAGGAGAGCGGAAGTCGTGCGCACACCCACTCAGATGGCAAACACTGCAGTTGCTTTCAAAATCGAGCAACACGTTTCTTGCTTTTCAGCAATGCCAAATCTCCTTGTGCCCTTCATCACTTTTTGTTCAGTTTATCTCAAGAAGCACTTCTCAATTACAGACAGTCTCTTCCAAATGGGCTTCCAGCCATATCTGAAGTTGGCTGGAGGGGGTATAGTATTATTTTTTTTCCATTTCACAAAAAGAAATAAAATACACCTGGCCAGGAATGCTCTTAATGTTTCTCCCAATAAATCTTTCCATATCCTCTGTTGGTTACTGGATTCGGTACACATTCCTTTACAGTAATAAATTATTCAAGTTTTCGAACATAAAAGGAAGCAAGAGAAAAAAATTTAACTTTCACAGGAGAGATTGAAAGTGACACCATAAGATTCCTTTAGACTGAAAAAAGCCTTTTCTAAAGCTAAACCTATGGCTTTAGTGCTAATTTCTATGTTCTGAAGGAAAGACATGCAAAGAATTATGAGTAATATTTTCTAAGGCAGGCAGTGTGGCAGAGTAATGTGTACAGAAACATGCCTGAAGAAGTGGTCTAAAAACCACTGAAACTGACTGCTGAATTGAAATTGGTTCAAAAACAGAAACATAGTAAGTAAGCAGCACAAATTAGACCTGCAAGCTTTACAGTTACTCCACTTCTAATAATCCAGTTCTTAAAACTACATTATAACTCTTCAGGAAACCTATTGGCTCCTGGGTAGGATTGGTCACTCTAAGTCTGTTTTTGTAAAATAATCAGAAGCGTTTTTCTTTAAGGGAATACACATCATCCCATTTAGGATAACAAATGTAGTAGAAAATATATTCTTATTCTTAGTACAGTTATAGTTGATGGTTTAATTACCGTGTGAAGTATATACTAAGGATTTCATTAAGGCAATCCTTTAAAGTATTTATCATAGGGGCCAGTAATTTTAGATTTGTGCTGATGGTGCTTCCCAGTAACATTATCCCATTCTGATCTCAAGGTCACCCATTCACTGAAGAGTGTCCAGCACCTGGGCCCAGGAGGCAGCCTCTGAATGCAGGAGAAATCAGTGCTGCAGAGGTCAAGTATGTGCTGACTTTAGCTTGCTTTACTCTCACAGCCACAGTCTTACTGGAAGGAGGTAGTAAACAAAATGATGAATTTGACTCCTCCAGGAATTTCAATTTGTCTAACCTGTATCTTACTGAGAATCAAGACTCCTTGTTATGTGAGGAATCATTATTGTAGTATCTGGCATAATTTAAAACTTTTGTTGATCATTTCTAGTCAGTATCACAAACCCTTCCCACCCAAAAAAACCCCCCCAAAACAAAAAAAAAACAGGAAAAGAAATTTTAGCAACTGAAAGGTACACATTATTCAAAGTATAGGCATAACACTGACGGATGCAACAGCTAAATAACATCTTAGGTATCCTTTCTCTCTTCCAAATCCTGCTAGGACTTTATTTCATTTTAGGCCATTACTCTGCCTGTAGGCAGATATTTTCAATGTAATTTGAACACCAGCAGTTTTCCTAAAGAATTTTTAAAAGGAATAAAAGGATTCAACAACAACCCAGGAAAGGAAAAAAATCCTGTGGGGGTTTATTAATTTAAAGTTAAACAAACGAGCGAACACCTCAAGTCCCCTGGCTATACCCTTAAAACCCATGGTTTTGACACTGCAATGTTATTTCTGGCAACAATGCTGATTACAGCTGATAATGCCTACAGGGAAGCTTCAATTGGGATGCCAGGACAAACTTAATCTACCACACCTAACTCCATTGCACATACAGGCCTCCAAACTTCTTTTATATTCAATGGCATGGCACTAAATCTTTCAAAAATCTCATTATTAGTCGCAGGAAGTCAAATACTCAAGCAGAACCATGCCTTCACATGTTTAATTGCCCGATGTGTTTGCCTATATTGTAACCACGATAAAACCCAGGATGTCAGAGCACGAGGATCAATACAAATCCTCCTGCAGCCACAAGAGCTCTGCCCACCCACTGCTCGGCACATTCCAAGCACAGAACATCCTTGGGCACGCCAGGCAGGGAGTGCACAGCCCTGCACATGCAGGATGGATCAAACAGGAATAGCTCTTTTCCTCATTAACAAAATTCTTAAAAAAGACTGTGACCTTTAAAGAAGACTGGGAGGCAGAAATGCCTTTAATGGATTAATAACTGAAGTTCCACATGATCAACTGGCATGCCATGAACTCCCCACAAACCACTGTGATATTCACTGTCTATTCATTTCATCCAGTTCATTTCAATTACTCTCCTGTAAAAAGAAAAACCAACCCCCCCCAAACATTTCTTGGCCATTAATAAATAGAATTTTTTATTGTTTGAACACATTATTAACTACATTTATAAGCTAAAACCAAAACTTTTACCACGGTATATTTATGTGCTTTGGAAAAGAAAGTATTCAGAATCACTGCCAATGTTACAAACCACATAACAGCACTTTGATTCCAAAATAAAATATCTACTTTGTCTCTTATTAAATAGTAAAAATATTCCAACGTAACCATATTGTGCGATGGCTGTAACTCATACTCAGAATTTATTTGATGTAGAGTTTCTGTCTGTAGGGGTTCTCTGGTCTGCAGACTAAGACTGAGATTGTTACAGGGACAGAGTTAAAGTTTGGAGTGTGTAATCGGACACTTTACAAATGTGCATTTATTTTAGAAACTGTGAGGATATCTGAATATTTACTGACATTTCCCTTACAATTCATTTCCTTGCTTCAATCTGTTTAGGATTTTTTTTTCCCCCAACTGGAACTTTACGCATATGCATTTCAATTTACATATGTACTAGCTCCATTTAAGAATAGTTTCAAAAACACACCTACCCTCTTTAGCTCAAAAATTGAAAACCTTTGCAGGTATTACCTCTGTCTTGTACAGCCAAAAGAATAAAACTGCTGTGCTCCATTATTTGCACTCTGTCTTGCTGTAATATTATTTGACATTCCATTAAATAAAGATTTTTTACATTAACAGAATTGTATAGTCCTGATTATTTGGCTGAGAGAAAGCCTGAAAACAGAATTTAAAGATGCTGCTAAACGAAGGCAATATCAGTGTGAAATTGGTTGTGTTTGTACCAGGAACAGAAGGAGGGCTGGAGCATGTGCTGGCATGCCAGCATGCTCCTGCCCTTGCTGTTCCATTGTAAGCCTGCTCCCTGGCACAGTTTGGGCTCCTGGCAGCTAACATGTTTCCTGACAATGGCTGGGCATGGTTCAGGGGACAGCACAGGCCAAGGAATGCTCCCAAGGGATAGGCTGAATGAGGCCACCCTCTTTTGGGAATCGAGAGCGTAGCCATATGGAGATGAGGCATGCTGTGCCTTTTAGCCCTAGGACAGGAGAACCATCCCTGGCCTGTTTTACTCACCAGTGTGGATACAGCACCACTGGGAAGTGAAACTTGAGCCTTTCTCTCCTTACCAGATGCATCACGAATACACAGAACAACAACCAAATAGTGCCCCTCAGACTGAGGCAAAAATTCCATGCTGCTACCACATAAGTACAGTCATTAAAAAAATAAAGATTAACTACTCTGTAGACACCCTTCCCACCAAAAGAGAAGGAGAGAGGGATGAAGCACACTAGAAGACAGTAGCTGTGCTGTACTGCACATTCTTGCCACCTGATGGGAAAAGGCTGGAGCCAGCAGAAGGAACTCATGCCCACTGCTACTTTCCACAGTGTGGATATGGGTGCACACCAGGTACAGCAGGAGACACGGGCAGAAGAGAAAAGTGCTGAAACAGTCTCTGTTCTGGCAAGCATCTGGCAAATGACTATGTTGGCAGTACAAGAGGAGCTGCCGCCAATTTAAAATTCCACAGAATGCTGCAATTTATACTAAGGTCCCTCCAAAACTCGCTTGACGTCACATACTGAGTGTTTTATTTGCACTCAGAGGAACTGAGTGGAGAATCTAGCCTCAAAAACCTCCATACTTGAAATTTACTTCTTCAATTAATATTTTTAATTGAAACAGTTCTTCTGAAGAGGGATTGAGGCTCTTCCACTACCAGAAATCCATGATCTAACATGGTTTGTTGTTTAATCACACCATGAGGAATTCATCAGTAGATTCACAAAGAAGCATTTTTTTTCCCCTCAAGATATGTACTGGCATGCATCTACATATTAAAGCAACCTCCATTTCTGTAACAGTACAAATTCATCTGAAGTCTCCTTTCTTCTTAAAATGCTTCCACATCACATTTTTTAATCCATGTGCCAAAGGATCTATTGATAAGTGTCATCTCATACATAATATCAATGGAACAATTTACCTCAATAAGAAGATAGCTATGCAGATCATTCTAAAAGATAAGGAAAGTATTTCAGTGAATATTTTTAGGTTTCCTTTTAAGTAATATATAAGTAATTAAGGTAGGACTTGAGTTCAGATAGATAGCTGGGTTCAAAATTACTCAAACAGGTTCATAATTGAAACTCTGCACACAAAGTCTTCCTTTCTGAACTAAGAAAACGCAATCAATTTTTCATTAGTGAATACTTCTCAAAATATAATAATTTTGAAATCTAGATACTGGGGGTGCAATGAGGATTGAAAACAAGTGGTGTGACACTGGAAGAACCAAGCTATCCCTGTGCTAATGAAGTTTAGCAGACCACTTAATTAGTAAACTCTGATAGATCTGAATTACTTCCCTGCAGTTAAATGGTCATACATTCATCCTAATCAATTCAAACCTGAACAAATTGTGCATAAATACATGAAACTGTACTGTAACTCTCTCTCATACTTTTGATCAGCCATGCTTCTTATAGCTTATACAAAGAAAATAGAGAAGCATCAACACTTAAAATGACTGTGTGAATATACTGAGAACAAACAAATATTTTAAATCTTCTGGAGTCTGTGAGGATTAAGTCTCTAGTGCTTTTGCTTTTATCTTTTCATGTAAGATTCAGAGATTTAAACCCAAAGGAAAACATCTCTTTTGTTAAAAAAAGTCAAAAAACCAGCACAAACAAACAAAAACTCAAATAGGATTCCTTTCTCTAGGATGATAAGAATAGACAGATTTACCCTAAATCAGCAGGCTTAAAACATCTCCATTATCTACGTGTTCTACAGCATGCAAGTGACCAGGGTTAAGTTCCCTTCTTCAGCTCTCCAAATCTTTTTTTCCCCTGTAAAAAACACTGTTTGTGTGATCATGTTGAATGATCAATAAAAATTCCTGGACCAAAAGAATTCTCGGAAGGGTTTGTTATGAAGAACACTTTCAGCACATTCAATCACTACAGCTTAAGCAAGAGTTTTCATTCAGCACTTAACCACTATCTGATTGAAGCTCTTTGCAGGAGTGAGTGTGCCAGCAGTGACAGCACAATGCCTGTCAACCATCTTGCCCTCTAAGTTGCTCCAAAAGCTACCTAATGTTTGAACTCACAGCCAGTTCTGCCACCTGTATGGGACTGGCACCAAAGTACTGGCAGAAATAGGCCGTTTAACAGATGTGGTTGCCTGCAAAACTCTATTAGGTGTTTGAGGTTTCTTAGAGGTGGTCTCTTAATACAGTATGTTACCAAGTAATTCTATAGTATGAAATGTATTTATGTTAATATGTGTTACTGTGCTACCTACAGGCTCTATGAAGTATCACTCTGGTAACCTTGCAAAAAACACCATAATGGTTTTTATGGGGAAGGAAAAAATTATTCTTGTCATTAATACAGGAAAACAGAAGTGCTCCTGAGGCACAGGAACCTTGCTTTCTGCTCTGACAACCTGCACTCTGCAAGCTACTGAAAATCTAGTATTTGTCTGAAGTCAACTGAAGTTGTAGCAAGTAATTCCTCTTTTTTTTTCCCGAAAACTGTGGATCAATCTGATAGCACTAAGTGGAAGTGGGTCTTAAGCCTTCCTCACAGCAGCAGCATATAGAAATAAAGAATCATAGAATATCCTGAGTTGGAAGGGACCTACTGATAGGATCACTGAAGTCCTAACTCTTGGGCCTGCATAGAACGGCCCCAAAAATCACACCTTGGGCCTGAGAACATTTTCCAAACACTTCTTGAACTCTTTCAGGCTTGGTGCTATGACCACTTCCCTGAGGAGCCTTTTTCAAGTGCCCAACCACTCTTTTCCTGATGTCCAACCTAAACCTCCCCTGACACAGCTTCAAGTCATTTCCTTGAGTCCTGCCACCGGTCACCAGAGAGAAGAGATCAGTGCCTACCCCTGTGCTTCCCCTTGAGAAGAAGCTATAACAGCATTCCCCTTAGTGTGTTTGTGTGGTGGATTCTCTGCTGTCTGTTCCACTGTGAGAGTCTATCAATACTTTGATGGGCTGCAGCATTAAGTTTTGCAGCAACACAGGGCAGACCCTCATACACTCACATGTAGAAAAAATGGGTTAAGAGGTTTGCCTCCTGCAAAACATAACACCCAATCACACAAATCATTTACAGACTGCTGCAGTTCTCCAAGCACCAAGCAAAGACTGAGCAGCTACAGGTCTGTATGACTGCATGACTAGTGGGGCTAGTAGCAGAACCAAATAAGTTCAGCACAGTTCAGCTAGTTTTCTCCTATTATAAACAGAGAAATGAAGCACTTTCAAGCTCTGTTTCACTTAATGACTGGTGTTTCAGCCCTAGCTGGCAATAAGAAGGAAGGCAAAAATGAGTAGGTAGAGAAGAAAACAAGCCAGCAGGGGAAAGAAGAAAAACACAGAGTTAAAAGTTTAAGTACACAACTATCTCAACTTTGAAAATATAAAAAATACCCCACTGCTAAAGATCAGGTGATTATATCAATATCAGAGGCTCTGTCTGATAGGTAAACTGTGTCATACACTGCAGGTGAAATAAATTATTTTTTTTTTAAATCTGCAAAGAAGTGCATGGGACATTTGTGCCACTGTGATCTGGGGTCATTAGCATAACTGTATTACAAAAGAAAAAAAAATTACAAAAAAGTTCCAAAACCTACCTAACGGGGACAGAGGAAACAATACAGCACTTCTTCAATAAACTTGTGGCATGAGGAAAAAGTACATATTTATGGTATATTTAACACAGTATATTTCAATATTAGAGGTTTTTCCTTTCTGTACCATAATGCATTGATAACACTGGTTGTGTCACTTTTCAAGAAAAAAATGAACACAGTAGTTCACAAGCATCTAAACTGCTAATATGTAGTGCAAGACATGAAATGTTTCATCTATCACAGGTTACAGAATTTTGCATTCAAATGTGCTGCAGCAGTTTCATATACTTTGTGACATACAATTTGTGATTGTGACTACCAGTGTTATATAAAAAGACTGGGCAACTTTTAATTAGTGACTGTAACAAAGTGGTATGGTTTTTGGAAAGAATGAGTGATGCATTTGAATCTCCTGGGAGATGCTAAAAATTAGTGCAGAGGAAATGTGAGCTTTTTGTTATACTTCTTCCAGTCAAAAGCAAATGTTTCTTCCCTTCTATATATGCTAACTTCATATGCAATATTAAGCATAATAGACATCCAGATCTCCAAAATAAGAAGAGGCGTGTGTCCATTTGTTAAAATAGACACATGCCAACATTCAGTCATTACAGTCTTCATTAGACAACTCCTACAGACTGTGAATAATCTGAAATACGAGCGCACGGCTGCACTAACCAATTTATTGGAAACATTCCTTTTGATTACAGATAATTTATTTGAGATGGTTCAGAGGAAAAACTGTATGGTCTTCTAAAAAACAAAATAAAAAATTCTCCTTTGGGGAAAGAAGTAAACAAAACCCAAGAGATTCTGAGGGACAAAGTATGCATAGACATGTGCTGGGCTATTGTTCACATCCAGTCTTGTGGCTTCCAAACTTTTAGGATGATAAAACCAGTTCAGTGGGGTAAAGGCCACATTCCAATCTTGGTTACAGAAAGACAAACCAAAGTAATGACAGTATTACAAGCCTGGTTGCTTTTCAGTCGCAGAGACCAAATTTCAACTTTAAACTGTATTTTGTTACAGGAGATCTAATACGTAACTGGTTTTAAACTGTTCTCTCAGCATTTCAAAAGCAGCTTTAAAGTAACTCAAATGTCAATGTTTTGGGCAGTGAGATACTGTGAGAGGGAGTAGCTGTTCAGAAGCTCATTGTTAGTCATTTGACACCACAGATTTCCCTAATTTGATACTCTTAATTGAATCTAGCTAGTTGCATGCAAAGTGGCTCATGTTGCATCATCTCATCGTTCTATGAAGAGGGACTGATTGCAGAATAAATCATAAAATCTTCTTGTCTAAGTGACACACTGAAATTTGGAAACATCCTTGAATCACTCCTGGATGTCCATCCTACAGTTTCCATCTTATCACTCAGATTCTTCTTCTCTGACCACATCTCTGATGTTGAGGCATCATTTATGTCCCATGGGCTCTACAGCCTACTGGAAGACAAAAATGTAAGTTCCTTGCAATTCAAGACTTTTATGTAAGGCAAAGCTAGTTTACATTTAACAAAAGAACCCAACTCAACCCAAAAAAACTCACCCCCCCCCCCCAAAAAAAAAAAAGAAAAAGAAAACTAAGAACAATGAAAAAAACCAATGCAGGCTGATGAGAAAGCATCCAGAAATTAAACAAAAGACTACAAGGATATGAGGTGGCATCTCTCCTTGGAGAGTAAGAGGAGAGAGTCAGCAGGGGTAAAACAAGTTACAACAGAATTTAGTAATAAGATTTATTCCCTTTGTCTCTCACACCAATATTAGGTTTTAAACACATCCATTTTGCAGTAATTCTGATTGTTCTCAACATTCTTTTGCACAAAACACAAACTTGTTCCCAGCTCCGAAGCATTCTTCATACAGTGAATGCAATAAGCAGAAAAGGAACTTAAATTTCTTGCAAGCATGAATAATTTCATTGAGCAAAGTACCTCTAAGCACAGGTATGCTCAAATACATTCAAATGCTGTGAATGGAGAAAGTGTATTTGCACTCTATTTTTTTCTTTCAGGTATTTTGCCTACAAAATGTTTACCTACTCAATTAAGGCTGGACAGTTTACCTGACCAGCACTCTAGGACATGAACTGAATGAACCCCTACTCAGAAGGAACAAGGAAATAACAATAATAAGTTTTGAAAATGTTGATCCAAACTCAATTTCTCTATTCTTTATTTCTTTGTCATCTTTAGTCCATAGTCTCAAGTCAGTGCAAACAGAGCATCTGTCCTTAAAATTTTCAGCTAAGCAATGGTGGGAGCATATGAATTTTGAATAATTGATCCTAGAGGAAGGATGAGTCTTAAAATCTGGTGTGAACAGAGGTTTAGAAAGTAGCAGTGAACAGTCAGCACCTAATCAAACAGAGGGGGCAGGAAAATACAAAAACACACTAAGCAACCACTGTGGCAAAGTGCTCTGTTTTCACTGAGTAGCCAAGAGGAATGGCAAGCACCAGACACCCCATCATCCCATGGAAGTGTGGATGGAAGTAAGGCCATTTGCTCTCTACAACTCCCTGAGAAGAGATTGTAGCCAGGTGGGGATTGGACTCTTCTCCCAGGCAACCAGTACCAGGACAAAGAGGAAATGGTCTCAAGTTGCATTGGGGGAGGTTGAGGGACTTGATGATCCTGAAGGACTTTTCCAATCTTAATGCTCCCGCTGTGATACCTCTTCTGAGTCTGATCCCTCATCTGACATCCCTCCACCATCAAATCAAACGGAGGAATCTCTCCTGCCACTAGCTGCTGATTAAACCATGGCATTGCTGGAGGGTAAGTAGCCAGTTTCCAAAAAAAAAAACCCATTGAGTGTAAGCTCAGTGACAGGAAGGCAGAAAAGAGCACATGAATTGCCTTGTAGCAAAACCATGGCAAACAGATAAAGCAGTTAGTAGCATTCCTCAGAGTTCACCAGTAAATTCTTATCCTTCAACTCAAAATGTAAAATCCTTATAGTTATAAGGGGACAGATGTGCTTGATTTTAGATGGTAGTTTTCTCTTAGGCTATGAGGGTCCGGCTACACCACAAAGATAAAGCTCACAGATGGTCTCTTGCAAAAAAATCAGGGTTTGCCAAGACAGACTTCTCTCTCTTTCTGCCAACAAGTATCAGCTCAAATCATGTAACACAATAGCCTGTCTATACACAAACAAAGGCACTCAAAATGAAAATATGTCCAAGTGATAAAATTCTCATAAAATAACAGAAAAAACCCTGTGCTTTTAGAAGAAAAGCTATTTTAAAGGTTTAAAAAGAAACAGAAAGAAATGGAATTTTAAAATAATAAAAATAGGCATGAGTCCTGCTTTAGCAGATGTATTAATTTTACTCTAATTAAGACATTTTATTAAAAATAAGGCATATGAAATATTTTGTTAGCTATGAACACATCTGTTTTCATGAGATTAGCATTCAGTGTTAAGCTTATTCTACAGGTATGTTGTGTCTTGAGTTGCATAATAGAAGAGTCTATGTTTTACAGCCTTTAACACTTTCAATTAAATTGTTACCAAAGTTATTTTTCAAAAATCTTAACACCATCTTGTGCCTACTTACAACTTAAAATATGTCTGTGACTGGCTGCACAGGTAAATTTGGTTCTCCCTAGTACCCTCTGTACTGGGCATTTAAGAAATTATTTATAGAAGTTTCTAAGAGCTTGATTAAACATGATATGTAAGTTTATCACATCACTCAGTCCTCAATTTAAAAACAGGGCAATCCAAAGCAAATTGAAAGCCATGGGCTGAACAAGTGACCAATGTTATTTCCATGGTGATGAATGGCATTGGTGGTTTTCATAGGAAAAGGGATTGCCATTTTTCCGAAATAGTAAGGTAGAAGAGGTGACATTGTAGACTGTCTTGTAGAGTGCCTGCATGTGAAATGGTTTTGATTTTCACCTTTCCCTATAAAAATTTAAAATTCATCTAAATTACTGTTGCCAAGATTTAGAAGTGATGCAAGAATCATGATAATCATGAGACTTGTATAATTCACTTGCAAAATGTCTAAAGTATTTTTAAATATGCTAATTTTGAACAATATTTAAAACAAACTGAAGAATCATTTAGAGGGTTTAACAAAATTGCTGGATTATTCTCTGAATATAACAGTCAAAAATGAAAGCAAACAGAACATTAAGTAGCCTCCACTCCCATAACAAAAATTTGACAGCATCTAACAATTACAGATCCTGGACATAATACTGCTGTGGAATTTTTAATTAATTTTTTTAAGTCCATACTTTTTTAAAATAGAAACTGTATTATAATAAAAACATTTATGTTTAAAGGAAATCTAGTAGCTTCATTTTGTGGAGTTCTGCTCCTGATATCCACAGCTACCAAGGAAATAATACCAATAAAAAGGTCAGTTAGTCAAGTGGGAACACTGGATGGCACAGATATGAATCCCAGCACTCACCATGGGAGCTCAGTTATGAGAGCCTGCAGAGCTATTATGTCATAGATTTGTTTGGTAAAAAAGGAAAGGAATGTAGCTCTGTTTAAGCCTTATCCAGAATTAAAAACCAGTTCTGCTGTTCAAATAATTTAGGTGTTAGTTTCAACTAGAAAGCACAACTTTTACTTTTTCTCTGACTCACTTTTATTTTTTTCCTTCCAGCTTCAGTTTTTGCTTCCAAGTTCACAGCTGCATTTTGAAGTGCATGTATCTTTTTACATGGGCACTGATTTCACATTGTTCATTTCCTCAGCATGTATCGATTAGATGAATGTGTGGCTTGGCCTTTCATGAACATGCTTTAAAAGTTTCCTCCAGACAAAAGAAGTAATCCCTGACTCCATTTCCACTAAATCTTCTCTTGATTCAATATCTCTTTTGTCTTCAACAAACTGTATTCCCTTGTGCCCACTCTTGGCCTCAGCTTTTACCCTGCATGTTCTGCTTCCAAAAATCTGCTGCCTATTCAGTCAGCAGAATTTTGTCTACAGCAGTACAGACGTGCCACAGCCTTGTCTCTTGACACTCCCAGTTGTCCTCTGTCACAATGTCCCCTTCGCAATAAATACTGAGATTTTCTTTCCATTATTTACTTGAAGCTTACCTGGTAAGAACTTTTGCATTAACTTTTGCTGCTTAATATATTTTCATATGCTCAAAATGAGATTCCATTCTCACACTCAAACAAATCTAACAGCTACACATTCCCTTCAAGGTCCATTAGGAAAGCACAGGCTTGAGATTGTCCATGGACTTTTTCCAGTCTAAAGGTGGGACTTTAAAATCCTTTCTAAGTTACTGCATTTTTATTATTTTCCATTGATTTCTGCATACCCTTTCCTATAACCAGATCAGACACTAGCAGAAAGGATTTCCTGAATTTTTTAGCCTAATCCTCACCTGAAAAAATATTGTTGTGTCTATGCCTCAGTGATTTACTCTTATAACACAGATGGTGCAGCACATACTTTCACAGTATATAAACTAGACAATATTACAGAAACATGTAGTAGAAAAAACGTCTTGTCTTCCACCTCTCTGAAATTTTTTAATTTTTTTTTTCAAATATTTGCTCTCTTACCAATATCCTGGACAATATAAGCAAGTAGTTCCAAAATCTACACTTTCAAGACACAGGTCTTGCTTTTATAGAGAGTCATTAAATCCAAACTCACAACTGAAATCTTTTATAGTTGCAATGCATATATGTGACAACTTACATTCTTACTGAAAGTAAATGATCTGACTTATTCTTCCCTTTAATTTTTTTAATTTTTTCAACATAGTTTTATAGGATTCTAATACTAGGATGGAAATCTGAGGTGTCAATTTTAATTTTTGTGTGTTTCTTTATGACCAAACCCAAAGCTTCATGAATAGACACTAGAATTAATTGGTTCAAACAAACTCAAAAATAAAAATGCTGTTGCACAAAATGGTAATAAATATCAATTAAGGGCATTAAAATTTTGCAATGGCATTCAAATGATCAATTAGGGTATCTCTAAACATCAACCTGAACATCAGAAAGAACATATTATAAAATTCAGAGCTATTTATAAAATAAACCATACTTATGCCAAAAATCATCTTTCCCAAAACATTTCTAGATTCAGTCCACCTTATTAGGATGCACTTAGGGAATTAATACATTTTAAAAGCATTGTATATGAATCCTTGTTTCTGCAACTACCATCATATTAAGTAAATAAATCACAGAATCATCAAGGTTGGAAGAGACCTTCAAGACCAGTGAGTCCAACCATCAACCCAGCACCACCATAATCACCCGTAAGCCATCTCCAAGTGCCACATCCAGACACCTCTTGAACACTTCCAGAGACAGTGACTCCACCACCTCCCTGGGCAACTGATTCTAATGCCTGACCACTCTTTCAGTGAAACATTTTCTAATATCTAAATATGTGGCAACCAAATTCATATTCTGCAGTCAGTAAATACCAGGAGCTCTAAAGCCAAATCAGTCAGCAGAAGCAATCCTTTATTGTGCTTAACTGATAATGTTCTAAGAGAGCTGCCATGGACCCCAGACAACTCTCTGGGCCCTTGTGTTGGCCACTGTGATTTTATATTCTGTTTTGACTTTAATATGGGCTTAAAGGAATCAATACTGTATTTACACAATAGATAATACATAAACTGTAATAAGTTATGACAAGCATTGTATTTCAAGACAATTATCATTTGCCTCTAGTAGATTTATAAGGCATGGGACTAAATACCTATTGAGCTTTACCACCCAAGAAGTACTGTTTTGGCCTGAAATGCCTGGATTATATTACTGATATAAAATGGAAAATAAAGTTCAAAATAAGGAAAACAAGCAATAGACTGATTTGTGAATGATGTCATTGCACTCCAGCTCCAGGACATTAATTTTATCAAGAAGCCTGAAGCTATTTATAACAGCAATTGGTATCAGTTAAATTTCAATTTCTTAAAATGTTAGGCAAAGAGAAATAGATGAAAAGAACTAGAAAAGTCTCATAAGCAGCATTATAAAGCAGAACTATTGCACAATTCTGCCAGCACCCACTGTTTACAGTTCATGCACTAATATGATCTGATTTGATGACTTGGAATCTGAAAATAAGATTTTTTAAAGTTCTGATATACAGTGCTCTAGAATAGTGCTCATTCTAGAAGCTTAGTTGCATACATTCATTAAAAAAGTCAGTCCATGAATCCTTGCACCTAGGTAATTCAAACTGTTGTGTCACTTGCAATTGCACTTAAGGTTTGTAACTTGTGGAACCTTCTAGAATCTATTTTGGAATCAGTTCCTTCTCTTGAAAGGGCAGCAAAAATATAAAACACTTCACAAATCACCAGAATAGATTAGTCAGCTACTGCCCAGGTTTCCAGTCCCACCTTAAGTAGAGACACACATCCAAGATTCAGCATCGACCAATCATCAGGACTTGGTTTCATTGATTTCATTGGATGAAACCAAGTCCCAGCAGAAGCTGTTGGTAATAACAAACTCCCTCAGCCTTACAATGGGTAAACATGTACTTTCTGATACCACACATAATAAACACCACGTACTTCAGGTGCAATAACTGAGGATGGCTTCTGTCCAGTGCACTGCAAGGTTCTGGTGGCATCCCAAGAACAGCAGCTTTCTCGAAAGGTGTGACTATGTGTGATATGAATTGCTCATTTGTCACGAATATAGCCACAGCGTACTTAATCTAGGATTCTAAATCATATTGGTTTTAAGACAAAGCATTATTGGCAAGTATCTGTACCTCAAAAATATTTTAAATTAGTCTTGATAAAATATATAAAATGCATACCCATAAAAAAGCTCAGCTACATCTACAAATGCCAGCCATCAGAAGGAGAACAGTGTGTTCACCCAAAGTACATTTTTTTCACCACTTCTGCTACCTGTCTATTGTTTTCTCTCTTTGGCAAATTCTGCTTTTCAACTGTGGCTTCAGACATCACATGAAAAATAAAGAATGAAAACCAGAAAGTGGAACACTGTTTTGAAGCTTAAATGAGCAAATCGAATTCAAGTGCATAAATAAAAGTAGGAATCAGATTCCAAAAGCATCATAAAAAAGGTGAGAAATCTGGCTAGTATATGGGTCAGAGGTACTCTTTTGTGTTTTATTTCATGTGAAAGGATCTGAACACAATAGTGAACTACAGACTTCTGCGGTACATCTATTAACAGCGACTGAATGACAGCAGAATTTACCAATAAGGATAATATAACCTTATAGATTAATAGATGAATTGATTTATAGCGAGAATAAAGTCAATTTCAGAATACAGATCACCTTTATTTCAAAGGGATTATTTTCTTAATTTTTATTCCATGCCCAATAACAGAATCATTTGGAATAGTATTTAGGAGAGAAGGCAAACAACTAAACAGTTAAGGGATTAACACTGAGTTTATAGAACTCATAAGTAAACCCTATGTAATAATTCTATCTGATGTATAGGAAAAATGCTTTAAAATGAATGTTTTTAAAAATACCCTTCTGTATAACATAAATATAAGTTCTGAGCACTTACAGGGATAAAAGAGAGATGTAGCTACAAAAGCTATCCTTAAAATCAGACAACCAGATTGACACAATCCACAAGAAAGTCAGAATTACAAAACTAGGCAATGGGAGAACAGCTCTTAACATAGTTACTAAAATTCACTGCTACATCAGATGACAGAATGAAAAAATATATCAGACTTAGACACAGATTGACAGAAAAACTTCATGATTTTCAATAGATCTTGGACAGTAAAAGGTATGTGAGTTCAGGAGTATAACTTTCAGAATCCAAGGCCACTTGCAAGTCAAGTAGTTGATGTGTTTGACACTATGCTCCTGATATACTCTGCTTTTAGAGGAGTCAAACTGCTAAAACACAGAATCACTAAAACTAAAATATACTAAAATGCTATATATTCAGTTATCTGACTTACTCTACTCTAAAATTGCCTCCAGTAAAGTGGATGGCTAAATCAGGAAGCTTGTTCCCCTCATGCCCCTTTAAAGATATAAATGAGCCTCTTCTCTCCTATACAGTGATTCACACACCTAACACCTTCAATTTCTTTAGATATCATAACTGGCTGTAATAATCAAATAATCCATAATATGAGAAAGAATTATTTTCTCTTTTTAAGATTCCATAGAGAATTTTGTATTTGTTAGAAAATCTCATCTAGCAGAGAAAAATTATTTTGTGGAAGAGGAACACATAAAAATATATATATTCTAAAGGCAAACATAACCTGATATATATAAGCAGCAAAACATCAATCTAATCTAATAAGATTCTTATTTTTCATAAATTCTGCACTTGGTCTGTTGTGATAACCTATGAAATTATTACTTGAAGAGTCACTGAAAATTAAAGCTATATGTTGCAAAAGGTGTTGTTTCATCATAGAAATATATGTAATTCTGTCCCTGCACTAGCTGTCACTCATGAACAGAAAATTACAACAGAACTTGATAGACTTAAACTTCTTTAAGTGATACCTAGGAGGAGGTTGGAGTTTGTTTAAAGTGTACTTCAGAGCCATTGCTATAGCTCCTCATTAAAACAGGCTTGTATTTTCTGCCTTGCAGGTTTATTTCCAATTTCCCATTTACTGAGTGTCTGCATTAAAGTTGTACAGGTTAAGTAACAGATATATTCTTAAAGACCTGTGATTCTCTGTCTTCAATTTAATTAATTTGTTCAGAATCTCTGTATATTCAGAGGAATATACAAGGAAAGGAAATTCATAAGGAAATTCAAATGCCAGGATACTCAATTCCAAAGACAGTTAAGTGTAGCAAAGAAGGTTCTATAATGCAAAGGATTACATTCAAATATACAGTTGTTTATTTACATTTTAAAAATGAGAATTCTTAGAGGAAATGTATTTTTACAATTGTATTCTGTTGTGTTATTTTTAAAACTTTCATAAACTGTATGTAGAAAATTTTGTACTTGAAAACACAGATCTAGATATCTATATCTAGTAAGAATTCAGCAAAATTTGAAATATCCCAATAACAGGATGGATATAAAACAAATTAAAAATCTTTAAACTGGAAAAAGTTTCCATTCTTCCTTGTTGTCAGTAAAAGGAGGGGCACTGCAAATTAGAAGTCTCCATTTGCAGTATTTACTTCACCCATCCCCCAAGGTAAAGTAAACCAATTAAACATGAACACTTAAGAGTCCTAACACCTGACTGAGCATAATTGAGATGCGAAGTTCCACAAGCTTCATTGAGGGTCAACCTAATGTTAATTTCATTTGCATTTTCTCAATGCCTAGATTTAATCAATGAATGACAGAGCATATCAGAAAAATTAAACTCGCCTGCCAGATACTGCTGCTTAATTCATGGAAGGAATACAGTGAAGCAACAGTTAGTGACCCATACTGTATGTAACTCACAGATACTGTCAGTTCACTTAAAAGTTCATTTTAACAAATGAACGAAGGAGCTCTCAAAATGTCAGCTGCATTATCTGCAGCTGTATGAGTTTATTGAGTGTATTCCCAAGATGTACCTATCACACCCATTCAGTTAGGCAAAGATAATTGTTAAAGAAAAAATATTTTCTAGTTCAATCTGCTCAACCCTGCTACCAATCTGTATTCAACAGAGCACTTCCAAGTTGCCTGAAGCCAAATTTTCAAATTGCAAGCAAAGACCTGGAGGAAAAAAATTCCACTGTTCCTGTGCCATACCTTGTTTCCCCATTTTTCAGTTTGAATCATTTCTCAGGAAGTAGTTTTCACACCCCTTGTCCAGTTCCATCTATGCCTTTGCTTTTCTGATTCCATCCTTACATATCCAAACCATATCCCTGTACACTGCCAAGGTTACTGGTCCTTGCTTCCACTGGCTATGCATTTCTTTCCTACTCTTCAGTTTAAGATCCTTGCTCAGATCTCAAGACATCCCTTCCAATCTGAAAAACATTCCTGACAGTGCTGCAACAGGCATCGACCTGTAGGTATGACTGACAACATTTAATAGCATATGAAGCAAAACTGGGGGCAAAACACCAGCACAATGTACTTTATTATCATACTTTCTAAGCAGCATACTCAACTATATAACACATCTCAGTGCACCAGGGAAATCACTGCATTCTTAACATACCTCTTGGAATTACCTACTTCTCTTACAGTTTTTAGAATGCTATTTTGCACAGAGGTGTTTACTCTTACACATCATATCAAACACAGTCCTACTTGCTTAAGTTGGAATGTGTTTTTCAGCAAAACTTTCTATCGACAATAAGTTTAAATGGCATTTATGTAGTTGTTTAAGAGACACCTGACAGAACACATTATCGGGTTGTTACTAAGTTATTATTGATACTGGCCTGTGTTAGCAATAGTGTGGCCAGCAGGACCAGGGCAGCATTCTTCCCCACTGGTGAGGCACTGGTGAAACCAGTGGTGAGGTGGCCTCAAAGGTGAGGCCATAACTCAAATCCTGTGTTCAGTGGTCCCTCACCACAAGAATGACATTGAGGAGCTGAAGCATGCCCAAAGAACAGAGCTGGTGAAAGGTCTGGAGCACGAGTCCTATGAGGAGCAGCTGAGGTTGTTCAGCCTGGAGAAAAGGAGGCTCAGAGGGGCCTTATCACTCCCTACAACTGCCTGAAAGGAAGTTGTAGCCAGGTGGGGGTTAGCCTCTTCCCAGGCAATCAGTGGCAGGACAAGAGGAAATGGCCTCAAGCTATGCCAGGGGAGGTTCAGGTTGGACATCAGGAAGAATTTCTTCACAGGAGGGGTTGTCAGGCATTGGAATGGGCTGCCCAGGGAGCAATCACCATCCCTGGAGCTCTTCAAGAACCTGCTGGTTGTGGCACTTAGTGCCATGGTCTAGTTGATAAGATGATGTTGGATCACAGGTTGGATTCAATGATCTTGGAGGTCTTCTCCAACCTGAATGCTTCTGTGAGTATTCACATACAAGTCTTACCATTTTCATTAAACAAGGAAGTAACCAGCTGCCTCGTATACTTAGTGAGAGAGACATTTAGTCTTAAAAGAAAATCATATTCTGAACTCTGAGCATTAGAGCTGACAAGCAGACTGTGTAAAACAGTATAAAGTTGCTATGTTAATACCAGCTGGCTTTAAATGTCCCTGCACACTGTGATAAAATGCTTTTTTGGTAACCACATTCCCATCACTTCAAATTTTAAAACATTCTCTAGTTAATGACCAAAATACTACCAAGCAATAACAATGCTTATTGTTTTCACACTTTTTTCATCTTCAGTCTATCAAAATTAATTGCCCTGAATAAAGCAGATGATGAAGTCTGTTTCTACCAAGACAAGATCCTTATGGACACAATTTTTTTTTTTAAATTCTGAATTGAACTTCATGAAGCATTTCCCATCACACTTTGCACTCAATTATAGGCACACAGTACCTTCACTATCTGCATTGTCTTTCTCATAGCTACAGTACCAAGCACAGTACTGAATATCCATGAGGCAACTGGGGTCTGTGTAGGCTGCTCATAAATGCCTACAGCACTGAAATGGAGCCACCAGCTCCACTCAGGATCATGCTGCTCTTGGATAGACGGCAGAATGATTCAGATTACCACACATACCAAGTGGAGAGTGCTTAGTGAACTTTGGGATATGTCAGGAAGAATCTCTAATTATCAATATTTGAGAAATACTACCTGTTAGGGCCAGCCTGCTCTGAATATTTTCTTTTGATGAGGGACATGAACAAAATAACATCTGGAAGTCTTTTTTAGCCCCCACCCCTATTAAAAAAAAAAAAAAGCTATTGTCTGACTTGATGATTCACAGTTATAATTTTTATAGTAACTGTCAACTTTCTGTTGCCAATTATTTAAATATCAAAATAATGGATTTGCCTGAGGCTATAAAAAGCAATAAAAATAAGAGTTGGCAGTTATTACTCACATTATAAAAATCTTGATTCAAAGAGTTAATCCAATTAGTAAAAGAATAAATTGCACAGTGTACCTTTTAGCTAAAGTATTTAATGCTGTTTTCATTTAGATAGTATTTATGCCCAATTCCAACAACAGTGAGTGAGAGTGACAGGGATCCATTTTGCAGATCCTGCCATCTGGCACAGGATTTCTTGGAAGAGTCACAGAACATCTGTTTAAGCACCAGATGCTCTCGAGGCAGACAGACTACTTGTGTGAGGGACATAGAGGGTAAAAGGTCAGTCAGATGGGTGTCTCACTGGGCTGGCAGATGTCTCCTCCCAAGCACAACTTCTATACTAGCAGCATCCAGGCTTTTTAGGTTTGGCTTGAGCAAAACACCCATTCCAGACCACTTCTGCTCCATACCATAGCCAAAAACATAGGAACGGAGTAGAAACTTCTGGCAGGGGTGGGAAAGTAAAGGAAAAGAAGATAATTTAGAATAAATAATAAAAGTAACAGGTCATTCTGTTCCTGAAGGGAGTAAAGGACAGGGACTATTTGATTATAAAAAGGATGCTGATGCTGCAGGAGAAAAGAGAATTTCCAGTACTGAAAAATGAAAGGAGAAGGGAAGACTGTCTGGCAAGACAGAAAGGCAAGGAGCTGTTGTAGGAAAGGACAGTTGCTGCTGCTTTCCACTGCAAGAGGGACAGGAAACTGAAGCCCAGGTCAATATTTTAACCCAAACAACCCAGGAAAAGAGTATGTCCTGAGGTTTCCTAAATTCAGCTGTCTTCACCAAGTAGAGCAGCACAGTAAGAGCAGATCAATGCAATGATGCAGTTGCTGGAAGACCCTGCGATTACACAACACACATTTTGTGGATTTTACTTCAGTCTAGTTCAAGTCTGAGGCCTAGATCAAGTGTTTTCACTCCAGCAATTTCAAAGATAGTTGTCCCACAAATCTCTGGTTTCCAAGGAACAGATATATCAAGTGAATACTCAGTGAAGAACTTCATCATCCTTTAGTCTGTCAGACATGGTAACATCAGGTGGCAGAGGCACTGACATGCATCTCTTTTGTAGGCCTCATATGCGAAGTCAGCCCTTCCTGTTCATCTTTGTTTGTGCTTTGAGTCTTCCTGTCTTTCCTTACACTGCAGTGTCACCATAAAGCCATCAGGAGTTCCCTCCCTCTCCTACTCTTCCATCCATAGCAGATACTCCATGAGAATACCCCAGATGAACTGACTTCATGGAGCCACTTGAGTCTGATGAGGAGTCCCGAGAACCACTGCTGCTTTGACTCTGGTCTGGTACCAGCTGGAGGTGCCAGAGTCTCATCCTGGGACATGGGATGAAGCACACAGCATATGCAGAATTTGGGGATTCAGAGACTTCCAGTCAAAGCCTTCTGCTATGAGTTGGCACTGTGATTTCATCATGCTCATAAGAAATTTCAGGTGCCTGTAATTTTTTTCAGTTGCGGTAGGCAAAGATGTAATCAAGACTGCTGGGGGCATTTTCAACCATATTTTTTGAACAGTGAATACATAACTCTATATGGAGAACATCTTTCCTCACATGAAGCAGTATGATACTATCCAGTCTTGAACCTAGAGGTGTTCACATTACTCATGAAAATTCCAGTGGAACTGGTACGGGAGGGACAGTGATCACTGACAGTGATGTCAACAACAAAGACTATAAGGTTTTATTAGGCTATGATGGTATGAACAGAATGTTTCAGTAGTATATTCCACATGGAGCAATACAATGTAGTATGATTCTACAGGGGTTCCCTTTCTTATACTCCTGTTACAACTTGACAAAAAACAAACAAAAAAATGATGCAAAACACCATGAACATACTTAACATTTGTCAGCTATGCTAAGGTACTATAACCCTAATACCAGAGGATTACTTTTGGAAGATCCACTGGGGCTCTTCCTTCTATACTGCTCAAGTATTGACGCAGTCTGAAAACATTTCTAATTTTACAGCCTAAAGCAGCAATGAAGAGCTAAAAAGCTTCTCCAAACCCTGTTCTGGCGAATCACAGTGTAAAACTAGAACTTTACAGTAAAAATGTCCAGAAAAATATCTACAAGTCTTAGGGGAGAAATTTCTTATTCTTGCAAGTCTTAGCAAATCTATGTATTTATTTTGGGGTTAAATTTTACTTTTCAATTTCAAAGGAATAAATGGCCCTGTCATTGCTTTGTGTCACTTTTATAATCTTGCTTTAAAATGCTACCATCATTAATAATAAACTTTCCGTTGTCTTTCAAAGTGAAAGTTTTACTTTGCTAATGTTAATTTTTATAGTATTATCAACCAGTCTGCAATAACAGAAGGGATTTGATTTGTTTCTACAGGATATACCAGTATCACTGCAGAACTCAGTTAATTGACACTGAAATTATTTTTCCCTCAGCATCTCAGATGATAATTGGGTCTCTACTGAACGTTTTCATCTGTCATTGAGGAAAGCTTTTTAACATGCATATGCAGGGAAATATGGTGAGTAGACTGGCACAAGCATTTTCATAATTGAGTAGCTGTTATGAATTCCATTTTTGTAAATAGAAGCATAAAACTGGAGGAAATCTTCACAGCTTTCCTGTGCAAATTCTTGTTCCTGAGCTCCAATCCCTGCTCCTGACCCACAATCAAGGTATTGAAAAACTGAAGTACCATTACTACGCCAGCACAGACTGTAACCCTAACTACACCCTGCTTCTCACAGCCAGACATGCAAACAAACCGTCCATACTCCTAGGACTCACAGGTTCCGGGCTTCTACCCAGCCTACTTTAAATTCAGCTTCCTTGAATACAGTTAGCCAAACCCATACTGTTTATCAACATTTATAAATACTAGAATGCGGTATAAAAATAAATTCTAAAATACTGCATAATTAATTTGCATACCACAAAGAGAATATATTTTAAAATAAGTGTTTTTCTTAAATACCACAATGGGGGAATATCAAAGGAATAGAATAAATCAAAATCTTACAAGGTAAAAAAAAGGCAAAACAAAGCAAAAAAGGAGCCAAACCCCCACTATTCAGCCAAAAAGCTTAGAGTGAGGTAGAATCTTTCCTCTATTCCAAGCTTATGATGGAGAATTCCTCACCACTTTTTCTTTCTCTCAAATCTGATCCTGTATGTTCATTCCTCCCAGATCCTTTTACAAAGATGACAGAGAGACTAAAATCTCCAGATCTGGCCAGACACAGCATTCTCTAGAATTTGTTCCCCCACACAGAGCATAGCATCAGTGGTTGTGTCATCAATCACAGATGCAGAGAAATAGATATAAATGTGCTTATTTCTAAACCTGATACCTTGTTGATACTTGAAAAGAGATAAATCACTCTACAAGTACCTCATAAATCATCTTCACTTACAATGAAAGCATTAATAATTGCAACAGTATGTATGAAGAGCTACGCAGAAGGCTATTCACCTATCACAGGGTGTGGAAAGAAAAAAACTAATAGCATGAACAGTTCAAAAACTCTGAGACACAATAGACTTAAAAGTCATAAAATGCTGTGGGGGAGGAAAATGCAGAATCACACTAAAAACTTGTGAAGTAAAGCTGTGAATCCGTACACATTCCACTCCTCCAAAGAGACTGGCCTGGGGCTACTATATGTCTGAAAGAGGGTGTCTGTGTGGAGATTTACGAATTAACTGCCCCTCATTTTCAAAAACTGCTATTCATCATCACATGGTGTTTTCAACTAGGGCAGTTGAGCTAAAATACTTCAGCTGAAGCCACTAAGTATTTGCTAACTTGATACTGATGTCAATTCTAGGGAGGAGAAAAACATAGAAATTAAGGATCATGGTAGGCCAATTTCACAGGAATTTTGCAGAGAACACTATATTCTGACTTTTACAACTCCTTTTTGCTACTTGAGTTTTTATTACAGCTCAGTCTTCCTCTTTGCTTATACTAAAAACATTGCATCCTAGTTTCTTCTCTACTGAAAGATGCTGATAATCTCTAGGAAGTGGAAAAGATGGAGTAAGAAAAACATGATCTGCATCACTGGTACTTTTATTTATATCTGACTGATCAAGCAAAAACAGAACAGTTTTGTAGTTGTTCCCACTTTAGCCTTCTCTATGCCATGATGAACAGATCCTGTTAGGAATAATACAATAGCACACCATGTTTTAATAGTGGATGCATTTGTAACTCCTGGTAGGCCCTGAGTGCTCCTGAATGGATGAGCATGTTTGGGAATGTTTTGTTTTAAAATAAATATTAGAAACTTGAGTAATAAATAAAAAATCATCATCTGGATAAAGATGCCTAAAATCCTGCTTCCTCTGACTATAATTACAGTAATAAAAGTATTGCTGACTGATGAAGAAATGTACTATTTATGCTGCAGGGATTGCAAATCAACACTTTTTATACTCAGTCAGTTAAAAATCCAATCTGCATTATAAAACTTCGTTGGTATATAAAATAATTATTCATTGATATATAAATTAACTCACCTCTGGACTGCAGTGATTAATCCTTTTGGCTTTCTCCTCCTGTATTTTTTTTTACTTTAATCTATATTATTGCCATAATAATAAACTCATCAATTCAAGACAATACTTGGTCTTTAGTGGATAAAACACGTTCATGTAAAATGCATGCTCGTTGTCCTAAATCTCATCTTCAAGATATCTTTCATATGTAGTAAAACATTGTCTCAGCAGATTAGAGCAAATATTTCCAAACGTGCCTACAAAGCACAACCCTCAGAAACCTCTTATCTTATTTTAATATCATATCTTTAATCTTATTTTGCTCACTATATCCCTGGAGTGAATATTAAAAAGAAGACCTATTTTACAGTTGCCAAGTGGGGATACATCATCTGAACTGCAAATTTAAATTTAAATGCTTTAGATCTTCTAGAAAGATTAAAAACGTGAGTGGTGTTTTCATCTATATTTATGAAGTACGTATCGATAGATATTCCAAATTCTGTCAGTAGGAGTAGAAGAGCCTTCCTTCATTCAGAGATGATGTGGTTATTGCAATGCTTTTCCTGTTCTCAGTGGAAGAGTTGTGGACTGTGGACTATATTCAATTGAGCCAGATTATAATTAATTTTACATTAGATGCCTTTTTGAGAAAAACTAGAGGAATTAAACTGTTCACTGTATCAATTTTCAATTTTAATTTACAAAGGTTAACTCAAATGTCAGAACTAAAATAATCAAGGAGATTTTGTGAAGACTATTTCAGGATATTTTTGCATAAAGCATTTTAATAGCATATGATTTTTCACTTTTCACCCCACAAGACCATTGGGAACAGCACTAACGAGTGTGGCAAGCTACCAAGACTGGGAAAATTATTATGGACTCCACTGTCTACTCCATCCGTGCCATAAAAAGCCAAGTTCATTGCTGCTGCCCTGCTCCCAGTCTTTTTTATTTCTCTCTCCTGCAATGCTCCCTCCTGTGTTGCCTTTTTTCTCCCCCTCCTACTAAAATGTCTCTTTACCCCTTATTCTCTCTTCTTGACACCAGCTCCCCAAGCTGAGGGTGTTTATGAACACATGAAAACCCCATTGCAACTAAAACACATTGTACACCACCACCAAATGGGAGCAATGAGCTCCAGTGTGTTCCCTGGGAAAAAGGAGGAAAAAATGCCAAAGCCTGTGTGCGGTCTGTTCAAAGTCTTTGTGGAAAGGGTAGCCATAAAGAAAGCTGAAACCCATGGACAATAATCCATGAAGAGCACAGAGGAATGTCTGCAAATTTCATGGCTCTAGCTTTCACTAGCATCAACAGTGCATATACAAGAGAAAACTTTTATAGAGCTGAATCACTTGGCTAAAACTGGATTAATCATCAAATCATATAACATCCTCTGCTGGAAGGAACTCACAAGGTTCACCGAGTCCAACTCAGGGGACAACCCCCAAAATTACATCATTTGCCTGAAAGCAGTGTCTCACAAGAAAAGAGTAAAAAATATTCCTAAAATTATGTTGACTCTCCCTACCAGGATACAGTTTATCTTCCTCAACAAAGAAAAGTGAGAAAGAAGAATTTAAAATTAAATTTAATCCATTTACTGTAGCTTCCAATCCCACCTTAGTTCATTGCTCAGACTGGACAGAGTCTCCACTAGAAGGAAGTCTGTCAAGGATCCCTGTGAATAGAGAGAAGCTGGGACACCTTGCAGTGGCTGCACAGAAGGAAGAGTTCATCAGATACATAAGAAAGTATGCCTAATGCATATACAACCAAGATATTGCTCACTTTTCACAAAGCACAATGTTAGGATCAGCTACAAGTATTTTTAAGTAAGTGAACAAATTACAAAGATCAAAACACACTGCATGGAGTACATCCACTTTCATCTGCTAAGAAAACTATACAAATAAGAACATTCCTTTATTCACTGGAGAACCACATCTATGCATAATCAAGAGAATTTTTCCAAACATTACCCAAAAAAAATCCATCATATTTTTAAGTGGAAAGCTTTTATTTAGTTTTACATTCATCTTGTACTTACCTTGATTACCAAATAAAGTCAAATCCTACAGACAACATGAATTTAGAGTAAACACAATTTGCAAGCATATCAGCTTACTAAAGCTTGTAAAAATAATAATCATGCTGCTATCAATGCTAAAATCCTAGGAACAAAAACAGCCATTAGACCAGTACCACAGGAGTGTGCTAGCCAAGCCCAAAACCAAAGTACACGACCATAGGATCACAGTATGGTTTGGGTGGAAGGCACCTCTAAAGGTCATCTAATCCAACCCTCCTGCAATGAGTCAGGATGTCTTCAGCTAGATCAGATTGTTCAGAACCCTGTCTAACCTGATTGTGAATGATTCTGGGCAACCCGTGCCAGTGTTTCACCACTCCAGTATAAAAAAAAACTTTTTTTTTTAATCTAAAAAACTCTCCTTCAGTTAAAAACCATTAAAGTTTCTGGTGCTTCTCTGCAATAACATCCCTTTTACCTGTATTCTTGAATACCTGTGTTCTTTGGCTGAAAAACATCAGCAAGGAGACACAGTTGCTATATTATCAGGATACAGAGGCCTTTTTCTGCAAAACACTTGCCCTAGGATCAAAATTAAACTTGTTGCTGCACTTCAGTATGGAAAAAATGTCAAGAGCCATGTGCAAAAATTCTATTTCATACTAAACTGATGCTGCCTCAAATGATTTAGCAATGCTTTAGGGTGGACACTGAGTATGATTCTTATTTTGGCACAATTTGGTGCAAGCTTATGCTATAAATTAGCACTCCAAGGTCTTCTGACCAATGTTCCCATCCCAAGTGAATCTGATCCTTCACATCCTTAATTATACTGGCAAGTATTCTCTTAAACACAGCTGTATTGCTTCTAGCAAAATGGAATATTGATACAGAATATTTGGGGAAAAAAACCAAAACCAACCCTTGATGGTTTCATCAGTGCTTCACAGTCGCTAAGAAAAAGTTCTAATTTTAAAATAAATTTTCCATTCTCTTTTTCTGTAAAGAAAAACTATCTCAGCTCTTCCTTCTTGTTGCACTTTAGTTTGTGGTGGTCTTTGATTTGAAACAGGAATGGACATTATTTTCAAAAGGCAGCACGAAGAAAGATCCTGACTTACAAAACCAGGAAGTATATTACTGTGATTTGGGCAGTTGCTTTTCAATAATAACCCTGAACAATTTTATGTTTCTTTGTTCCAAAAGGTATTGCTCCTGTCCTACTTAACTAAGAATGTGTAGGTGGTAATTAGGCATGGAGCCAGTGAGTCTCCTAGAAGTTTCTCTTAATGCTGTAATATCAATTAGTACAAAATACAGCCTTGCTGAATGGGAGCATGGCCTAATTAATACCACAAAGAATTAGAAGAGGAAAAATATACAGAGTTAATTGCGTAACAATCTTTGCCAGGCACCAATAGCTGAAATAGATGGGTATACAACACAATTACATGTTTCAGATGAGATTTATCAAATCACATATGAAAGATGAATAAAGTTACTAAAATCATTACAAAAGAAAGGCAAAGACAACATTTGCTTCAAGGAATAATCTTGTATGTAGAATGAAGGAGCTGGATGATCATTCTTTCTGCCACTTAATTCCTATTTTTTTATGCATGAAGAAAAAGAAACACCATTAGCCACTACTTTTGTTCAGCACTGAACATTCAAATCCAACTCTTTTAGTTTCAAGCTCTTACAGAGAGGGCTGCAAGGATTTGCTGGCACATGAGACCACACTGGCCCTTCCACTAGAAATGCAAACCCTGTTAACAACAAAAGCAGCAGTTCAGCTGACATATCTGCCAGCTTTCCTTTGCTATTGCTGTGACTGACACACCACCTGTCTATGAAAACTTTCAGCAGCTATTTTCTTACACCACTAAATTCCATCCCCACTCTCACTCATGGGATGAACTATTTCAACAAAGATACTATATTGCTTAGGACAGAAAGAGAGGTTTTTCCAATTCCTGCCTGAAGAAAGTGGGGTGGCAAGGTGTCTTGAAGCAAAACTTTGATCAGACAGATAAGGAATTAAGGAAAAGGAGGAAATCATCTGAGTTCATTAGGCCAATTATTCAATGAGCTCTAGAAAGACCATAATTAACATTTTTTGGATGATTCTAGGCAGTAAAATGCACTTTTCTCTATCATGAGAGGAAAAAAACCCAAAAAACTGCAAACAAGTCACTTAAGCTTTACTAGAAGCTCCTACAGATAACTGTTACATCTTGTTCAAAATTTCTATTTATTGCAAAATTTATGTAAAATCTGAAAAAGTGACATGCCAGTAACTTTAATCAGCAAAATGTTACATCAAGTGGATGCAGATGCATGGTTAGCTCCTATTTATAATAGCTGACTACTTAAAATTTGGTTCGGAATAAACTACAGGAAGTAGAATTTTGACATACAAACAAACATGCTTAATGGAACTTCAGAGTGCAGAAAATCACCCCAAAACATTTTGAAGATTTATAAACAAAGCAGACTCATCTCTTCTCCAAAAAATTTAGAAACAGTACATGCAGAAAACTTCCATAAAAAATTAACACTTCATATTATTTCTCATAGAGAAATCCTAGTTTTCATAAGAAGAGTGTAGAAGGCATAGAAGCATAACTTCCAATTTAAATATAACTTTATACAAGGATTTGGTATAGCTTTATGAGAATGGGCTTGAATTACTCTTGAGCTACACTGTATTGCAAGATACATCAGGGCACACTACCTTTAAAATACCTGAGTCAATATCTAAGGAAATGATAAAATTCTCCTTTAATTTTGGCACCTCACTAATACCAAGCACAGTTTGTTTTTCAAAAGTAGGTTTTCACCAGAAAGCTCTTATCAATTAAGCAGTTAGGATGTGTAGCAGAAGTGACAGTTTTAACCCTGCTGAAGGTTTATTCTCAGTACCAGCAGGTATCAGTCACAGACTGCAACTCTCAGAGCGTATCCACTAGTTAAAGCATAGTTAGTCTCAATGAAGCTTCAACTTTGATCACTCATAGACAGCTCCTAAACTGCACACCCATCACAGCACCAGAGTAATTATAACTGATCATCTACCCTTATGCATGTAAATTAAGCCAAGCTTTCTATCAGACCAAACCTGCCCAGCCAGAGATGAAGGGTGGGATGTGAAAAGTGACCTTACATGGGTCTCCCATAATAATTGACCTAGAACCATGCTCTGTTTTAGAGTTTCATTTACTTCACCCTTTCCTGCAGGATCAACCACCCGTATCCAAATTTACTACATCATATATGAAACATTAATACTCTGCCTTACCTCCCTTTGTGTTCCTGAAAATGTTCATGTGATAGAACGTTGGTTGGTACAATAAGTTTCTTCTAAAGATGCACTTGCAGTACAGCATAACAAAATGGGCAAGCAGTTTGAGAGCAAATATGTCACAAATACATCACAAAATCATTTCCTATCCTAAAAGATCTCCATGCTTAGGCTCCCATTCCCTAAAAGGATTCTGATAATATCAATTTTTTTTCTTCCCTGATGGTAACACAATGCTTAAAGAATGTTTTCAACGTTAAACATTTTATCTATAACAAACTCATCATCTCTGCTTATGTAATTTGAGAATACTCTGAACACAAACTTTTCACTGGAAACCTTTTCCATACAAATTTTTGGATAACTAGACCTTTCATACCAACCACTGTTGAAGAGGTTCTGAAAAATCAAAATCAGCAAAGTTTAATTGCAGAACCTCAATATTTCAGTCACTCTGCAGAAATGTAATTATTTTTAGGCTCTATTCATGTCTGTGTATTAGTTATTCATCAGGAAGCAAAATAAAAGTTACATTCCTGACTAACACAAGCATCTGCAGCATTTTATGGATGATTTTAAAAATCCACAAAATAAATGCAAACTCTGAAACATGAATACCTTTGTTTTAGTTTTAATATTGAAAGGCAGGCTCCTCCTCATTTACTACCAGGACTTTTAAGAAGCAGAATTCAGGATGTTTTATCTCTGCTGCGGGTAACTGCATCGTATTTCACCCAGTTTTCCCATAGCATATATAAGAAGGACTTAAATCTCCAAAAGTTATGTTGCTATATCCATATATACACCTAGTAGAGAAGGAGGGAAGATGTTCTAATTGAAATTTATTATCTACAGAATGAGGAAAAGCTGAACAAGAACAGGAGTCTGCACAAGAAATGGAAGTTCACCCTGACTTCAACCCTTCCAAGTCCTTGAAAGAAGAAATTTAACTTTTACAGAAGGAACTAACACGCCCTCCACTTTCATAAGCCGAGTTGGAAGAGAGAGGAAGTTCCTTCTCTAATTCAGAGGAAAAGGCACGTGCTGACCCATTTGACACCACCAACTATTTTGGTTTACAAACACCATGAGCTCATAAACATAGTTAGACCTTGAACATGACAAGCATAGAGCATACTTTGAGGACAAAAATCAAAAGCTGAACAATGGAACTGGTATCTGACCTAGGTGAAGGAAAGTTCTGAAACTATTTTACTTCATTTTGAATAATGAAAGACCTTGCAGGACAGGGAGAATCATCTAAAATTGCACAGTTCTGGGAACAAGTGCCCATAAATGTTGGTGTGTAGTGAGTGTTACAAAGACTAATACTTAATTATATTGCTGTTGTTTAAGTAGAAAACACACATTATATCCATCTTTCATACAATTTGCTAAAATTTTGCTTAAAAAATTCAACACCTAGTCTGCTAAATTTAAGCATAGAATACTGGAATTAATACACAAGTGAAAGACACTTGAGCTCATAGCTGCATAAGAATGGAAAGACTGAGTCAAGGAAAAAGTTGAAGGCAGAGATTCTGCCAAAAATGTGCATTCATGCTGCTGCCAGTACCACACAGGTTGAATAAAACTCAAATGTAAACAATCCCATTTTTTAAAAGTTTCTGCTTGGTAGAAACTTCAAAGAGCAAAACAGTTATAAATCAAGCAGATTTATAAAAGTATTTTGCAAAGTAATGGGCCGTGATGCTCAATAGAAAACATGATCTCTGACCTGCTGAGAAAGTACACTGTAAGGCTTGGAATATAGTTAAAATATTAGGAGGTTGAATAAAAATTGGCTTAGGAAAGCAACTCCTCAAAGAATGTTTTAAAATCAAATTTAATGAGTTCAGACTGAAAATGCTGGAAAATCTATAATGGTGACATTTTCCACTTTTATCCAATCCAAGTATTGGACTGGAAAATAACTTCCGCGAAATACTTCACAGCAAAATTCAGATGAAAATCACTACCCAGTGGAGGTTTCCTATGATCTTTCTCTGAGTTCTGTTAAGCTTCAATCCATGCATTTCCATGTCTTAAGAGAACAGTTTAATCTAAACTTCAAACACTCTGCATCTCATAGTCTTGAGATACGAATATAATTTCATATTCAGATGTTCCAAAACATATTTAGATGAAAGCCAGCTGCATTGTTTAGAAACTTTACATTAGTGAGACAAAGTTGCCACAAGATTTGCTCCAGTTATCTTTGAATGTTAAAAAATAAATAGCCTGCAGCTACCACAATCCAGCAGCAGAAAGCACTGTGGCTGTTCTGGCCTTATCATAAACGAAGAGCAGCAACACGTTTTTATTGTAAGTGAATTTGTTTGTCTGTCTCTTGCTTGGACAAGATGCTGCTTTCAGCAGCAAGATAAGTGAGGCAAGTGGCTAAGGAGAGCCCATGGCTGACAAGGGCACAAACACATGTTAAGAACTGTTTCAGACATGAGAATGTTCTCCCATCGTTCTTCCATAAAGGCTGAGATACACAGAACAGGACTGGAGGGCTGGAGCACATCTCCTATAAGGAAAGCTGGAGAGAGCTGGGAAGGTTAGGGTAGTGGCTGACTGGCATGGAATACAGGAAGCTCATTATAAACTGAAAAAGTAGACTCTAAAATAATAAATTAAGTTGAATGCAAGTGAATGTAAAACAATTCATCTGTATTTCAAATTTTATCTGATGAGATCGCGTCAGACCAGAAGCAAGCCCTGTGCTTAGGACACTATTTTGTGAAGAACCACCTCTCTTTCTTTGTTTTCCAGTCTACGTAGTGGTTCATTAGGGGTACAGTGGAGGCTAATGGATCTCAGAAGACAAGAGCATGGAACAGAAACCCATCAGGGCTAATACTTCCACAGAAAACCTCTCTGGCTCAGGAAATAGTTAAATTAGCAATTACTGAGAATAAGGAGAAAATTTGTGGGTGCCATATATGCTTGCCCTGCTCTGATTCTCTTCCAGGCATTTCCTTACAGCTACTCTTGGACACAAAACAATGACCTTAATAAACTTTTGCTCTGGTCCATTATGACCATCTTTGATGGTGACATATTGCAGCATAATAAATCCCACTGCAGCAAAACCCAAACCTGTATCAGGACAGATACTCCCAGAGATGGGCGACAAATCAGAAAAGTCTCAAGTGCACAAAGGAGCCACAAGGATAGGCAGGGTATCACTGGGACCTGAGGGCTTTGTAGAGGTTGGGGAATAAGGGACATTTTTCATTCTTGTCATTATAGAGCCTTTGCCATGAAGTGTAATATCACATATTCTTTTTAAATACTTCAGCACTGGGTATGATCAATAATGGATGACTTTCACTGAACAATCAGATATAAGCAACAAATAAGATTTGGAGCTCAGTATCTCAAATACATACAGAAACCACAACCACAGGTCTTCCAGCCCTTCTAAAGAATCCCCCAAAATTAGCCTGAGGCTGGATTACTTAACTCCTGCTAGAATATAGCAAGAGAGGATGAAAGAGGAAATTAATACTCCCAATTGAGATTTGATGGTTACGGCCTCTGCTGTACAAATTTTAGGAATTACCACACCGCAACGACTGCAGAAAAGCCATAGAATAGTTACAGTCACTACAATATACAGCTTGAAGGGAATTTTTGAGTTTAAATGGCTGAAGAACTTCTTAAGTTTTCCTGGTCCAATACAGTGATGAAAATGTGCTACAACCTTTGCATACTTTTGCTACAAAATTAAACTTTGCATTGAAACTGGAAAAAATTATCTGAAAAATTTCATCTCTATTTTTAACTGAAAAAGAGCATTCAAAATACTAAACCTTACTAGAAAACTAACACAACAGCAAGCTGTTAACATTTTCAAAATGCCTCTTGAGCACATAGAACAATTTTAGTAAGCTTGTTATTGTTCTTTTATGTAATCAGAACTAATCTAGAAAAAACTAGAAGTTTTCTATACTATAGGTATTTAAGTTACCTGCTAAATTATGCCTCTGGGAGACAGCATGAAAGTCAAATGAGCAGATTAATTTTTGATGCCCAGGTTAGACAACAAAAGAGTACAAACACCGCTTTATGTGGAGAATTGCAGCACTAAGAACTCAAAAGTGCAACTGTCCTTAAACAGATGCAATGGACTTCAGAGGTTTCTGTCAGGCAAGATAGCAATGGAAAAGAAAGTTAAAAGCCATTTGTTTGCAAACAAAATTTTTTGTCAAAATCCTTTCATCTTAAATGTTTATGTTTCCATTAAGAGATAACAGGTCAACATCAAAGCTTTAATCAGAAATAAAAATAAGAATAACTCATACTATCAGATTTGAAGATGAAACTCAGATTTGATGCTCATAGTATTTGTTTTTGCAAATGGTTCCAATTCAATGTTTATTTCCTATTACAATAAAGTATCCAGAATAATTAATACTGACATACTTTTCTAAGTTTGTATACTATATATTACATATTTTTCTTTCCACTAGAATTTTGTAGTTCACCTTAAATCCACTTGTTCCCCAAAATTCCAGTCCATACTATGAAGTTATTTTAGATGAATATGTTTTATACTGTTAAAATATCCACAAAAGAAAAACCTGGCAAAGTTTATTGACTAACATTGTCAGAATGGCTGAACTGAGGTATAAAAGCAAGGATGTTTAAAGGCCATTTTATGAAGTCGTGACTTTTAAGATATGTCTACATGCCTTAATCACTTTGGCTGACAAGCTGATGGAAGAACTCTGGTTTCTCCAATTATAAGTTCAATAGCTGAAACAAGTTAAAAAGGTCATGCTTAAAAGGCATAAAATATTAACCTCATCCTTTTCTGTGCAGCTTGTTAAACTCCCAGAACTTGTAACAGCAGAGACAAATTGAGCAACTTTCTGACCTTTCTCTGATAAAAACCTACACAGTTGTTTAATGAAAGCCCTAAAGGTTACCAAATATTTTTCTTAAAAGCCCATCTTCCTCAGACTAGGAATTTGGTTCTGCACTGAGAAATTAGTTTGTGGAAATACTTCATTTGAGTGCTTTTAAAAGGAGTGGCAAATCTGTACAAAATCCACTGGTTTTGGCTAGAAGAGGAGGAAGACTTGATGAGAGACAAGAGAACAACAGAGAAAAGTGGCAAGAAAAAATGGGCAAGAAAAGAAAAGAGCATGTATACAAGCATTCAAGATTGACACCCTAAAACTGAAATAAAAGAATAGCAATCCAGTATCAAGCTTCAGGATGTCTACTAAAATGATCAGCAGCACAGCCAAGCATCTGTGCTTTCCATAATGTGGTGTACCGGAGTGTAGCAAGCAAAAGTTGGTTGCAAAGTTCTGTGATTATGACCCTTCCTGACTCAAGGCCAAAGTTTAACCAACATTTTGGTAAAATTTGAACTATAACATTTCTTAATTGACTAATGTGCCAGAGACACATTCTTTTTTAATTTCTTGGAATCCCCTGAATGGTACAAAACAGATGCGAAAGGCTTGTTTGATCAAATAGATTTCAGTTCAAAATACAAAGCCATGTTTGTAGATCTTGATCCTCATGTCAGTTCTACTTACTGTAAAATATGCATTCATGACTGCAGATACAATCTCTGATTTTGCTGGTAAATGACTGGCTAGGTGGTTGATTAAGAAACCTACAGATCCTTATTTCTATGAGGGCTACCCATATAGAAAGTTTTAAACTGATTTGGTTTTCCTCTTTGTTCCAAACTCTGTGGAAACAAACTCTGGCTCATCACATAACTGGCACAATATTCCTTGAAGAACGAGTGAGTAGTCCACAATATTTAAAAGTTCAACTTCTGCCTCTTGAAAATACTAAATAGTAATTACTTGGCCTTAAGGATCTCTAGGAATAAATTTTAGTTTCCATATTCATTACAATCTATGTCATTGTAGCTGAAATTAAAAAGGTGCCATTTTGAGAAAAGTGAGGTCTCTAGACAGTTTCCCAATCATTTTAATCACACTGCAATCAATTGACCAATTCTATGCTGATTATTAAGTTAATTAAGAAGCATGCAGGGGTCATGTAGGGCAGAACCTATTTCTTTTTAATGAGTTTCCAAAGTTTTATTTTGTGATTTTACATCATTTGCCCTCCAGGCTCATTATCTCACTACTGGTTGCCAAACCACCTTCTACTTTGTGGATTATCCCATTGAGGGGTGTGTTCCCTCTTCTAAGAAACACTGCTTTACTATTTACCCATAATATTACTTTAAGGGATCTTTGATGAAAAAGAAATCATAAATGTTTACCTTTGGGGTTTACCAAGTCAGACATAAAGCACTTCTAGCACACTAAATACTTCTTGACCCATCAACCACACTGCAGATGGGCCTCTTGTCTTCAAAAAGTCTTTAAGGCTAAAATAAGTGTCCAGTATGTTTGCATAAGAAATCACCCTCAGTTCAGGTTCCTTTTAATTTCAAGCAGCTTCATAACAATTATTCTATTGCGTCATTTGTCTCTTTTTAGTGTAGGTACTGTGATTTTTCTGGCTGTCAGTGAATAGTTCCTTTATCTTAACCAAATAGATGTTTCAGAGGCAAAAGTATTTGGGCTCACCTTACCCTAGGCGAGCCTTAGCACATATTTGCTGCTCTGACACAACATTCTGTCAGAGCTTCTCTGAAATAGGATTATTTTAAATTAATATAGTTTTATAACCAAGATATATTAATGTTACTTTCTTAATTTAAAGCTTTCTGTGGCTTCCTATGTCCATCCAAATCTGCTTTATTTTGGATGATTATTGTTCCCTGTGAACAGTAAAGAAGGTATTACGGAAACCTACAGAGTAAGAGTTTATTCCTCTAACCTTTATAAGCTGTTGAATTTGAACTCCCATGCTAGGAAATGCTGCTTATGTTCTCTTTTTATGTGTGCTGATTATTTTTTTTTAATTCAGTTATAAGACTATTATTATAATTATTTTTAAAGGAGAAAAGCAGTAAATAGAGAAAATAGGGTTTTTAAAAAAACATTTCTATCATATTCATTCTGTCATATTGGCTAGAATATGTTTAAAGACAAAAATTTATGCGTGGTATTATTTCAGTATTATTGCTCAGAACATAGAACAACAACTTGCAGCTGAGGTGTCCTCCCAAATCTTTTAATATATTTCCAGCTCTGCATGGATCCAATGACTTGACATTTGTTTTCATATTTTGGGGGTTTCAGCAGCTCTTAAGACTCCTTCTAAATAAAACTTTGTTTATTCAAGAATAACTTGACTTTTTTTTAATAGGTTTTTCTCCTAATATTCAGAATTTGCTCTCTCCATTACATCCTACTAGACCATTATTAAACAAAGATTCTTATTCTAATATATAATAATACCATGCCATTCGTTGCTATTTTCAAGCTGAATTTCTCATTAAAGATTTGGAATTTTAATATTTTCATCAATACTTGCCAGTAATATCTTCCATTTAAAAATGGACCTTTGTCCCTGTTTTTGATTCACCTTGCTTATCAGCTATTTCCTTCAAATTATCTGAAAAATGCTCAGAAACTTATTCCATAATTTCAGACTCTGGAGACTGACTACTCTTTTCTTCTTTGTATTTTGAATGCATAAACAATTTCTAACATTGTAGAAACATTTCAGAAAAGAAAAAAAATATTTCAGAAGTGAATTTAAATTAACATTACTTTCAGGATGCGAACTAGAGGTTTTATGAAATGGATCCAATCTATATATCAATATCAGTTTATGAGAGAAACAACTACTTGCATACCAGAACCAAACATGCACTTGTTTTGAGCAAATGACAGGTAAAAAGCAGGTCATTTATACAGCACATTAAAGCCTTTCGTTTTCCTATATTTCCATAAAAACACTTGAGATCATCTTCTAAATACCAAACGAACACTGCATTTAAGTGAAAATAAAAACTATAATTTTCTTAGGGCTTCACAGTTCTGTAATGATAAAACCCTTCTAAATGTAGCATCATTTCACCTGAGTATTACCATGGTCATGTCTCAATAAATTTCCTTTTCTTTGAATTAGTAAATGTGTATCTATCAACCTTGTATGTCTGGTAGTGATGATATAAACTTGCCAGCTAGAGGAAAGCTCCATGAAGTAACCTGTCACCACTCTTTTCCTGAAATAAATGATAGCTTTCTGGGACTTCTAGAAAGCATCTAGTGACAGAAGTTATTGCAATGATAGGATATCCTGCACTAGCACAGGTGCTTTTTGTGTTTCTACTTCTTCTGGACTCCCCATCATGCCTATATGAAATTCCATCCTCAAGTGTGGAATTCACCTAAAAATTCATCTATTAATGGCTTTTACTAGAAGTAAAATACCTAAGTGACTCTCAAATCATGCTTTGGACTTAAGATTTCTTACAAAAAAAAATTATTTTAAATGTCTTTTCAAGTAACAAATTGCTTTTGTTCACAGTCTCTCAGTCCCACCCAGACCAGCAATAAATCTGGGGCGATGTAATTTCTAGATTCATATATCAAGTCTTTCCATAGGTCTTCACCTAGAAACCTATATAGATCTGCAGCCAAAAGTACACTTGATACATATATACAAATGATCTGTTCAACCTATTCTTTTGTTATCTATCAAAATAGACAGCAGAAAAGCAGACAGGTTTCAAAGCCATTTTAAAACAAGACAGCTAGAAATAGTTTACTTACTTTGCCAATTGTTTTACTCTATTCCCATGCTAATAAGTGATAACTCTGCCTGCAGTGATCTTACATAATGATTCTAGCTTTTTATGTTCAAAAAAATGGAGGCAGCAGTCTGCTCCAAATCTCTTATCACCAAAGATCAAGAATTCCCACTCAGATCTCATAACTCTCTTACACATGCCAGTTAATATTAAAATGTATTGGTGCCATGTCCATCAAAATACACTGAAGATTACAGATTTTTTTTTTTCTTCCAGTCAGCTCTACTAACTGTTGCTATCCACATATATCTATTTGATTCACTTGCATATAAAATCATATATATGCACAATGAAGTCTAAAAGGCAAAAATTGCAGTTAGACTAAAGCAATATTTGAAGTGTTATTTTTTACCATGTTAAGATGACTCTTAGAGCTATGTTTCAATAGTTATTCAAGTAATTTTTATCACAGGACGCCAGAATTCACCCTGAAAAAAAATGTGGTTTGATAGCACCAGAAAAAAAACTGAACAGCTGTATGTTCTTCAGTATTTTACAAACAAGGGACAAACTAATGTCATGTTATAGCAATATTCATATTGTGTTGGCATTAAAAGTCTATAAAAGCATAAACTGATAGGTATTGATACTCACAGCTCTTAATAAAGCAGTAGAATTTGATGGGAAAAATCAAGTGCTTTTTATATCAGAAAAAGATATAAAACTAAAGTCACATTTAATCAATTGTATACAAACCAAATCACATAATTTAACCTCAAAAAAATCAATTAAGATTGCATTTATTCTTCTTTATTCAAATTTGTAGTTTACTTCTTCCTTCACTGTTGACTGAGTTAAGAATCTGCAAAATTGTATCTGCACTGGAGGCAAAGCAGCCCACTCTTCTGGGTGATAGAACATGTTTCCCAGGCAAATGGTTTATAGTTAAATAGTTTTTTGTGAGTAGAAAGGATGTTGGAGTGCTAACTCTTTTTGCCTCCAGCTGAGGCAATTTGCTGCTATTATAGACAGTGTTTCAACACCTAAATGCCATGCCCTTCCTGTCACCTGAGTACCAAACTGTTTTGATGAGGGACAGAAAATATTTCACAATCACTGACTGAATGTACTTTCACTGTTTTTCTCTTTTTTAACACTGAAAAAAAGCAAGTTTCCATGCAGAAAAGCAAAAAGTGTCCTGATATTTTAAAGCATTTCTAAAAATGTTTACCATTTATTCCTCTCTAATCAAAAAGCTTACATTTTTGCCTATAACTACAGGCTTGTCTGAATTTGAACAAGAGCAGGCAAGAATCTTCCCCAAAAATCCTTTTCATGTCATATTTATTTCCCTTTGATTTTGTTTTAAATGAAGATTCTACCATTAATCATATAAATTGCAAAAGAAGATAATTTGCACACAGAAAGATAATTACATACCTTATATTGGATAAGGAGACTGTAAACCAAGATATTTTTCTTTTTAGTTTCTCTTGCAAATTTCTTGCTTGCAGTAAGGTCTTCCATCCCGATGCAGAAAGAATTATTTTCTGAAATATCCAAGTGCACCTGCAAAAGAACAAATGAGGAAAAAACAAAATCCCTTTTTTCCATAGTGTGCCATTTTAGACTGATGGTTTTTAGTATCTCATCTTTATGTGTTAAGCACACATAAAAGTACAGGCTAAAAAAGGCTTTTCTTAGATAGCTTCTACTACTGTTGAATTCCACTATTTATACATTTATGGGCATGAAAAGTATTTTTTTTTCAAAGCACAAAAAAACCAATATGCCAGAACATGTCATACATCTTAAAATATTCAATTAAATTAGAAAAGACGCAACACTCCTGTATAAGCTTTAGACAAACTTTTAGAGGGTTTTTTTACTATCAGAGGACTATAGAATACATGTGCCTTTCTTAAGCTTCCTGAAGGTTTTCAAGACAGATCTGAATTCTCTAAAGTTTTTTGAAATTTGCTATCATTTCAGTATAGCGTATTAGTCACCTAAACTGGATTAATTTCAACATAACACTTCAAGTTTAAAAAGCAGAAACTACATCAAAAGAGGTAGGGATATGACTATCCTGAGCTCTAGAGCAGGGAAAGGCAGGTCTCATTTCCATCAGGGATGCTGCAAAAACATGGCAGGTCTTACAGGACCTGAGCTGAGTTCAAGAAGTGTTTGGACAACACTCTCAGGCACATGGTGTGGTTCTTGAAGTGTCCTGTGCAGGACCAGGAGCTGGACTTGAGGCTTCTGGTGGGTGACTTCCAACCTGGGACATTCTATGATTCTTTGAGTTCTCTCCTGGGTATCCTGTGCAGGATCAAGAGTTGGACTCGATGATCTTTGTCAGTCTCTTCCAACTCAGAATATTCTGTGATTCTCTAACTGATATTTCCAGGGAGGCATCAACTAGAGCTCAACCCTTTCCCAAGGCTTACACATTCCTCATTTAATCAATTTACCTCAAAAAGCTGTAGAAGTTGAAATTAAGGATGATGATTTGTACATACAAAGTTTCAGCATCTATTAAGAGCAGAAATACCTTTACTCTTCAAAGAAAGAAAAATCATTTTTCTGGCTGAGTGATTCCATCACGTAAAACTTATCTGTGACCGCTATAGAGAAGTAGGGGTATAGAGATCACCCCAGGAAAATTATTTCAGGTTCCATTTGTACTTTATGTTCCATTTATACTGACAGAAAGTAGGTCATGACTCATTTTCCCTTGAAACACTTTTAAAAAAAGTTGTTTATTGCCTAAATGCATACTCATCAGAAGCAAAGCTATTGTCTTCTACTGCACAAGCAGAGATTAATTTTCACACACACTCATTATTTTATTTTCTACCCGGAACAAGTCTAAGTACTACTCATTTACAGCTATTTACAAGAAATTATAAAACTTAACCTAGCTCCTCTTTACCATTAACATCTTTGACAGCTTTAAAAAGAGATTTTTCTCCAACTTACTTTGGTACTGAAATGCAAATAATTGCAACTACAGAGCCAAAGTACTATCATTCCTTTCTTTCTAACCCTAAGCAAAGCAATGACACAAAAATCAAAAATCAAATCCAGTCATACCATCTAGAAACATAAAAATGTATTGCTCAAAAAAAGTAATGTTAGTTTAATTGGTCATAGCACAATTGAAGAGGATACTGGCTTGATGCAAACAAATAATTGCCTGAAGTTTACCTCTGTGCTGCCTATTTCTCCTGTAACTTTAGTCTTCCTTTTGGTCCAGATACAGTAATCCAATTGCTGCTTCAGCTTACAGATGCCACGGAAAAATACAGTCAGGCACCAGGATAATGGATAGACTTTGAATCAGTGGCATCTGATAGGTGGGAATATGGACAGAAGTCATCATGTCCAGTACAAGCTCATCTTTTTTTGGAACAATGCTCACTGGGCATGTTAAACAGAGAATCTGGCATAATAATAATACCTGTCATTTTTACAACTAAAGAAGATGATGATTGGAAGGAAAAAAAAAACCTCTTTTTTTTTCCCTTAATTATGAGATTATTATGAAAAAGTTTCTTTTGTCATGAAACCAAAGAATAGACAAGAACTTTCCAATTACCCAAATTCAATTACATTAGACTGTGCCTAATTATGAGTTTTGAATGGAAGCAGTTAGCTGCTCTCCCCATTTATCCTTTTACTTTTGAGAGTAGAAAAACGTAACATTTCCTTTTCAGCTGGCTCCAAAGACCTATACATTTAAATGTCATCATACTGCTTAAAATTCTGATTTACATTTGTCTGAGAAATATTAGTATTTTTAGTCCTTTTACATTGAAAGAAAGTGTATTGTAGGACTTTTCATGAACAATTCAGGTGATAGGTGAAAAAAGGAAATAGGAAAGAATAAAGTTGAGGAAAATCCCACTCATGAGCCTTAGTGAAGAGGACACCCAATATTGAATATGATTAAAGACTGCTGAAGGAAGTTTCTGTCCCCCATACCATCTATAATGAGTTTTAGATCAGAAGTTTAAAGGACTTCAATACTTCTCAGTTATTAATATGAGACAATGATTTATTAGCTAATTCTTGTCACTTAAAACATACCTTCCAGATCTCCTTTTTTTTCCCCTTCTTATATTTCTAAAAGATAGTGAGGTAGTTCTATGAAATGGAAGCATAGCATCAGAGGCCAAAGTGCAATTAGGTCACATACTTTTAACAAATATATTTCTATCAGTGTTTTAAACATTAGCCACTGTTTCCACCTAGTTATGAGATTTTCTTCCAATGTCTAGTCCTTTGAAATTTCAAGTAGTTGTCAGAAACAACTGATAGATCTGGAGAATAATAAAGGGATTAAATGTATTATTTTCTTCTATGGGTATTTTAAAAGTCCACCTAAATAATTTGTGCATGCTGCAGGCTGCTCAAGTGAGAATACTTTCATTAAAAACTGTTCTGGGTTCTACAATGACTTCAAGATCCAGTATCTCAAGGGCAAAACTTGAGATGGGGAGATTGAGTAAGAATTATTTGTATTCATACCTATTTCTTAGGATATATTAAGACCAGAATATTTATAGCTACAACTAGTAAACCAAAGTTTTCACATTCCTAGCATCACACTAAAAAAAAGTATTTAATTCAAAGTCCAGACTGGAAAGTGCTATCAATCAGGGATAAAATAAGCATGCTTTTGACACATTAGCATTAGCTAGTTGATTAACAATTCCAACTGTATCTTCACACCCTCAAAATTCAGCCCACACAGAAATGTTGGGTTTTTTTTCTATTCTTGATAACAGACTAATGAAAACATTTTCAGTCCAGAAAAGAGCATTTTGCACATTCAGAGGTCTTGTAAATGCAGAATTGGAGACTGATTATGAAAGGCAGAAATAATTTATCTTTGAAAATTCAGTAAAATTACAGCTTTAGCTTGAAGTTCCTCAGAAACAGGACCAAAAAAAAAAAATCGGTTTAAAAGTAAAGTGCTAAATATTGATGTTCATAGAATCACAGTAACTCACTCCAAGAGAACAGCATACAATAGGTAAGGATATAATAGGCATGATAGTTTAGGCACTTAAGGATGATCTGGACAGGCTGGATGCATGGGCTGAGTCCAAGGGTGTAAGGTTAAGAGTGCAAAGTGCCAGGTCCCACATTTTGGTCACAACAACTACACCCGACACCACAGGCTGGGGCAGAGTGGCTGGAAAGGTGCCCAGGGAAAAGGGACCTGGGGGTCCTGGTTGACAACAGCTGAGCACAAGCCAGTGTGTGTGCCCAGGTGGCCAAGAAGGCCAATGGCATCCTGGCTTGGATCAAAAACAGCGCAGCCATCAGAACCACATAAGGTTAGAAAAAAATAAAGCCACTTCATTCTGTTTCAACTGAGCATTCAAGCACAGTACATCCTTTGCAGCATCCCCAGCAGAGATGCAGCACAACAGCAAGGCAGGAGTTAACAGTTCAGTACAACCAGCCAGCCACAATGAGCCTTTCATAGAAATATATAACTAATAAACTGTCATTTGCTTGTTTGTTTCCTGACAGGATGCAGTACATTTGTTGAAATGCAAATAAGTTTTTCTAGAAACCAATTTAAAGTTTGAATTTACAATTTTATTCTGAGTTAGCAACAGTTTAAGCCTAGCCTAACTTTAAAAGTATTAATATTAAATATTCCTTATAAGTATATTAAATATTAATTTAAAACAATCAATTTGGTGTTTTCTACAGTAACTTAGAGGAATTACCTACCAAAATAAGGACAACTGGATATAAGAGAGGAACCTTTGATGTTTCCAACATATCCACTACTTCCTGGGTTTCGTGAATGGAGCAGCTTTTATCCTAAATTAAAATAAATGTTTAGAATTACTGAAAACAACAATTATTTCATAAAAATGGAATTTGAAGATCTGTCATTTACCAAAAACAAGAAGATACATCACTCTTTTAGGTTTTGGGGGGGTTTGGTTGGTTAGTTGATTGGTTTTAATATACCTCTATTGTCTGGTAAAGTCATAGATGTTTGAGAAAGAATGAGCTTAATAATACTAATAATCCTTTGTATACATATATATATATATATAAACAAACAAACAAGATTAAGGGTCTTGATTGATCTCAGATATGGTTCATCTAAAACAAACGTGTTCCCATACAAGGACCCAAACACATATCCCATGGCATGCACATGTCTAGAATGGGAAACAATAATTTAGACCCCAGTAGCAATGAATGCACAGTAAGATGACTACATATATGACAGGCCTCTTCTTAAAATAATTCAATTCAATACAATATCTGTGAAAGGGAAATTTAAACTACTTCTAGTTTTATCCCTCTTGTTTAAGAATTCATGGGTGGTTAACAACACAGTGACTGAAGTGTGAAACCAGAGAAGGATGAATAGACTAGTACCTCAAACGTCAAGTTTAGTGCACATCAGAAACACCAAACATCAGAATGGACACAGTGCATGAGGATGAAAATAACAAACAACTTATTACTCAAAGATTTAATTATTATTTACCACCACTGACAAGTTTAAGTGTAAAATAAAAAGCAAGCATCCTCACTACTTACATTCACACAAACGAAATTGTAGCACTGTCCTGAAATGATGTTCTGTAGATGGCTATCATTTTTGCTTAGAGATATTGAAATAGTTTCAACCTGATTAGACATTAAAAAAAAAGTCAGAAATTTTGTTTCAGTCTTAACTACCTGCTAAAGCTTCCACCACTGTGGCAGAGTTTCTTCATTAAAATGATTTAAAACTGGCACTACAAAAACTAAAAGCTCGAAACTTTGGGGCACTCAACAGTGAAGACTGGAGCTCAACACATGTTGAAGTATACTGCTCAGGGAAGCCATTCCAGAAACAGCCCTGGAAGCATCAGACATGAGTGGTGCTGCCTGGGTTAGGATGTTCAACTGTTTTGAGAGATGAAAACACTGTCCATACAGCAATATAATGATTTTAGATGTCTCATTCTGAGAAAACCTCTATAATACTCAAATATATACATTTTGCCTTCATGAAGTTAAAAATAAAATAAAATAATTATGCATTAAAGACCAGGAGCACTGGTATTCCATGATTGTGCTCAGAACAAGAGTACCAGACTTGTCTAGAGTTTTAGCTTGAAATAATTTCCTCAACTAATATTTTAAAATACTTTTTAAGGCACAGACATACTTATCACATAAGATATAATTAAGAATCACCCCAACACCAGCCTAAATTTAAGCAATTACGAAATGTTAATCACCTTTGAGCAAATGGAAATATGATAGCTCTATTAGAAAGAATAATGAAAAAGGAAAAGATAGTTAAATGACAATAGAACAGTCCAGCAATATCCTAAAGCAAAGGCTCCAAAAAGCATTCACTGTGAGGGAAATGTACCTCTACTGCTCTACAAAAAGGCTGATTAATTTGATTTTGCATTCACAGCTCTGCAGGAAAACAACATACTCTTTAATTGGTTCAAACTACAAGACAGACTTCAAAGTAACAAAAGCATTTCCTCTGTAACATATTTGTAGCAATTTGGGCTTACTGAATTAATAAAATCTAAAGAAAATTCCCTCTCTGTTGTCTGGATTCAATTTCTCCTCTAATCTAATATGGACATTTTAAGTGGATCTGTAAGATCCCCCCCCCCCCCGTAGCACAACTGGACAGAAGATGCTTCCTTCTTGGTAACTTCCACACCTGGTGTTAATCCCTCATAATAAATACTCGTGACACAGGAAGTCTCAGTTACTGTTTTCACATAATTTAGACCATTTCTTAGGAGTAGTGGCAATCAGAAACATTAAATTAATCATACAGTTGAGGGCCTCAGAGCTGTACTTACTTTTATTTGACTTTTCAGAGATTCAGTAAGGAGAAAACCTACTTGTGCAAGGGTTTCCTTCACATTGGTGATAACACAAACTTGTTGTGACAGGTTATCTGTGATCAAGAACAAAAGCTTAGTATTTCATGCAAACATAAATTAATACAGATTACTAATCTGCTAAACATTACCTTCAATCCATATATTGTTGTTTCTCAACAGAATATTTTCAACAGCTGTAAATTTAAAGGCTACAAGGTACAATTAATGTAACTACATAATTTATATAACATAGATCTCAAAATTAAAATTATATTTCATATTATTTTTTATAACATGAAATCATTATATAAGGCCATTCCCCAAAGCCCATTTAAATCTATTAAAAGATATTTGTTCAGGTCCACATTGACACTAGATAACAATTAAGAAAGCTTTTTGAAAATTTCATCTCTCTTATTATATCAACAGATCACTAAATGCAGTAATATTGAGTAAATAAAGGGTAAAAAAAGCAAAAAAAAAAATCCAGGAGATGACATAAATCCTATTCCCAACCATATATACTAAAAAATTGCCCAAAAGATTTATTGATGATACTGTTTAAGGAGACCACAGGTGTAACTGTTCACCTCTATAGCAAAGAAGTTGCAAAGTTAGTTACAAAAATCTTGGCATGAGCAACTTCCGATATCTTTTACTGGTGAGACAAAATACAGTATTTTGTTGCTATCAAGAACAAGTTTCAAGTTATTGCCTGATCTGTCCCACAAAGTCAGTATTTCATAAAATTAGTAATTTCTCTTGTTATTCACTACAGGTTTTAGATTCAGTGAACATTTTCCTTTCCTTAAGTCAACATATCTAAATACAAGTCTGAAACTCTCAAGTCTAATCCAGGACTTTATCCTTTAGATGCTGAATTAATATGCAGCACAAAACACAAGATTTCCAATGCTTTTGGGGTAGCCATTCCATAAGCAACTAGAAATTTCATAAATGTAAAATCTAATTACATTTAAAGCAGACTTCAATAAAACTCCAGAGACAGAAATATACCAAACACCACTACAAAATAAATTAGGATTGAAAGACAAGAGAAATTATAAAAATATGAGCTAACTGGTCTTCATACAAGCCTGGATATAAACAATATGTATTTGTTGCGTGTGGAAAGTTATTTCTATAATTACATACCACACAATAAGTTCAATCAGATGCATTACTTCAGTAGTGCAGAAACATGTTACTTTCTATTGTAAACTCTCAGACTTCTTTACAAAAATAGACATAAAGACCTGAAAATTAATATTAAAGCTGTTGTAGGCTTAACATTATTGGAAAGTGACTTGTGATTTTTAAGCAATTTTCTGTGAGTAGGAAAAGTGAATTAACCACTGAGATTCCCAAAAGATAATTAGAATGATATTTTGAATCATGGAAACTTATTATGACCAATATTTATAACGTGAAAACAAAAATAGTGGTGGTAACTGACTTTGTATTAAGTTAGCAAGTATGGGGAGGGAGGAAGAAAGAGAGAACAATAAACATCTGCTTATAAACCATCACAACCAGATGGAAGTGAGAATTAAAAAAATGCATGGCCAGTTCTCACAGGCCTGGAAATCACAGGATACCACAACTGTGGGAGAAATTGCCTTCCCATAGATTCACTGGGCAAAAAAGAATACTGAACAGTTGGCTTCTGCTTAATACAGAATAACTTTACAATCTGAAAATAGGAAACCATATTGAATTAATTTCTTATCAGTAGAAAGAAACCATTGGATAGATTGAAATCAGAGCAAGAGCCACTTGAATTTAGTACTGTACACAAAGTGCAGATACAAGATAGATATACATAATAAACCAGACTCGCATATCAGATTTCAAGAACTCAGACTCTATTGAACTAAGTAATTTAATGAAGAAGGTCAGATTGGAGCTATTACAAAAATCCACATGTGGAAGAAGGCTGTGGAATCCAGAAAGGCACCATAACTTAGGCTCAAACAATTCTTTTTAAAAAGAAGTCTGTAATCAACAGCAAGTGTCAGAACTATTCTCACAAAAGACTGCTCAAAAGCTCCAGCTATAAAAATCCATCTCACTCCTCTCTCCAGCCCTCTTAGATGTCTAATTTCCTGTGATATAAATGAGAAAGGAGAGGCAATTACAAAAAAAAAAACTAAGATTTGCAGGCTGAGTTTATTAAAGAAGAGAGAAAAAACATTTAAATGTGGAAAACTGTATTTTTTTTATCTGGAGCAGAAATGTAATATTATAGGGGGTAAGTATGGTAATAAAGTAGGAGAACCTTAAAGTGATGATAATACACACATGGAAAAGATGTTGCATGCTTTTAAATTATCAAGGAAATGAGTAAGGGAAGTCTGGGAAATCATCATAGTAAAGCAACACTTCGCTCTAGTTGAGGTTTGAAACTCAACTTCCATTTAAATCCAAACTATTTCAAAGAAGATCCATACGTTAATTTAAACTGTTTGCACCTTTGCTGCATTTTGGGCAGAAAGACTGAGTGGAGCCTTCCCCCCCCAAGAATGCCCATGTCCCACCTCTGCTAAGATGATGGAGCTCTGTCACTCAGCGCAGTCACACTGAACCCAGTGAGCACAGCTGGAGTGCTGGCTCATAACTCCAGAGATTCCATGAGTTTTGCTGCCTGCCAGTAAAGCCAACTGTGTGCAGCATTTTGTTCCTGGTTTTCAGAATTCTCTTTGGGTGAACGAAACAGTCATTCTGGAGAGCCACAACCTGGCCATGTCAAAAGGAATTTTAATACTCAGCTAAAAAAAAATTGTTTTCCATTTGACTGCAGGAAAATTGAGGGTGGAAGAGAACTCAGAAGGTCTCTCATTCAAACTCCTGCTCAAAGCAGGATGACCCATGAGGTGAGGGCTGGTCACTCAGCCCCTTACTGCTCCTGTTCAGGCTACCTGTTCACTGCTTGGTTGTCTATCAAGGTGAAAAAGGTTATTTCTGCTATCAAGTTTTTGTGTTTCCTCATGTCCCCCCACAATGAACTACAGTTCTATTTTACTTAACTACTTTCTGCCATAGCTTCCTTTGCATCTGCTCAATGCTTAGTTTAGTTGTTTTCTCACTATTACATTACATATCAGACTCTCTACCTTGCTTTGGTTTCCTCTTCCTCTACTTATTTAAACTTCTTATTTCCCTGAAAATTTCCTATTCCCAACAGACATCACCCATTTACTGCCAGCTTCATTCCAGTTGTACTTGATAATGGAGTAGTGTTCCCTATTCACATGCATCATATTTGATCCCATCCAACACTTTTAACATACACTCAGAGCATATTTTTTGCATGAAAAAAAATATATAAAACTTTACACTGTCAAATTTAAACATTAAATTTCTCTAGCAGGAGTTTTCTTCATTAAAAACAAATTTGATACATGATTTCAGAATTTATTCCATTAAATCTCTTTCTCTACAACAGAAAACTTAATTTTCAATTTTTCCACACTCTCCTTTGATATCCTGAAAGCTTTAGATCACATTATTATTCAGCAACACTTGCCACAGTCATTATCCTAGGATCGTACCCAATTATAAATTAAAATGTGTGCATGTTTATGGAATTATCATAGTTAGATAATGTATTAAGTGTACTCTTAAGGAAGACTTAGAAGTTTACCTTGAAGAGCATGCCACAAACAACCAGCAATTAAAATAATACTTTGTTTGAATAAAGATAATAAATATCATATCCTACAGAATTAATACCATAAGAAAAAAAAATGCATCTGAATGGCAAATAGGTTTTAGCCTACAGACATAAATTTTTTCTCTTAATTGCACATATATGTGTGTACATACACTTGTTTTTGGAAACATGCTCGTACCGCACCATTCTTAGTCTGCTATTACAATTCCTATTATTTTGAAAGCACATCCTAATCATCAAAATGCTTTTGAAGTCTGCAGTGAATTCCAGTAAATTAATTTATCAGTGAAGCAGTAAATTAATTTATCAGAATTCCATTTGCACTTTCTACCTAGCAATGGCTTGACTGGTCTAGAAATTCAGTATGGTTTCCCCGGCAGCTTTAGAAACATCTTTGTAGTGAGATGCTACCACTGTAAACATAAGAAAAATTAAATAAATACTTCCAAGTATTTAGTTCATTCACTCCCAGCAGAACAAATTGAAATATTTATTTGAATAATATAGGTAACCAAAAACATCTAACCATCTTTTTTTGTTTACCCATTCCCCATGTCTCTGTAGCCACAAAAACTAAAAATTATACTTGACAGTGACCCTACAAATATTAGTATACAGGAGAGAAGGGAACATTTTGTGGTAGAAGGCAAAAAAAGAGGGGTGTTTTCACCTGGCAGTAGCTATTCCAAGGAGAATTCCCCACCCGCAAGCCTGTTTCTTTGGCTCAGGGCAGAGAACAGCCATTGGCTCATGAGCATGCCCACGAAAATGCAGCCTATCTCTGAGAAACATCTCTGTTCTTTGCTAAACAAGGCTTATCTCAATTTTTATTTTTATAAAAAGTCACATGGTTTCTTCACAGAACACAAGTTATAAGATGTAGCTCCAAACAATCATAAACAGTTTGAAGGCATTACAATATTTTTCTCGGCACAAAAATCATCATTTTATCTACATCAACAGATACTTCTTAGCCAAATGTGAGGGCAAATTATTCAATCTCTAAATGCATGCACTTGTGAAAAAGTTATTTATAAAGGCTCTTGAGAAAAGAATGAGGAGGAGGAGGAGGAGGAGAGAGAGTCAAACTGTAAGTTACAAACTTCTTCTGAGAAGCACCATTTATAGTTTACATGTTGGAACTAGAGTTCAAAGTTATCTACCTTGAGGGCAGTAATCCTAATGGAATTTTTTAGGATGTTTTGTATTAGCACGATCTTAACTACATTTATAGATGAGTCACCCTTATTGTAAGACAATGTTTTCTTACTTCAAGATGATTAAAAATAGGCGTGTGCCACCTTGTCTGCATATTCTGCAAGTTTATACCTGCTTAACTAAAGAAAAACATTAAATTTGCTTTTTATAAAAGTTATAAAAAAGAATTGAGGAAGTTAGGAAACCAAAAATAAATGTTTTAAGCTGTCCTGGGTTGGCCATGTGGCCTGTTTGTATCCCCAATCGTCCCCT
>JAHLSL010000022.1:27748696-27796926 GCA_025920805.1 Petroica traversi
AGACCCTCCAGAGGTTTCCTCCTAAATATTTGCACTAAACCAGGACATAAGCAAACAGTCTCACAAGAAAAATAACTCATTTGTCTCTTTATAATAGTGAAATGCTTCTTTTTGTTGCCTTGAATAAGAATGATATGCACGCATTTAAATATCCAAGATAAAAAAAAAATGTATGGAAGGATGCATGTTTTTCTTACTTCCACCTGAGTCAAGTTTAGCAAGCTGAAATTTGTTGAATTCCTGAAGAAAACCAAAGGTTTTGATCACTAATAAATATAAACTTCAGATGACATGAAACCTGGGATTGTAGTCACAAAATTAAATATGCGCATTCAAAAGTTCTTCATCATTACTGAATTCATCCAGCGGTAAAATATCCAGCACACTAAATTGGGTAAGTTTTTAACAAAGAAATCAGCTGTGAAGACTGAAACCACAGTGGGGTCCCAGTGTGAGGCCAGAGCCCTTAGTACTCAGCACCCTCCTAGCCCATATATTCAGCTTCTGGGACATCTCCAGAGGACCTTGACAGCACGCAAAGTGGCATTCAGAGAGCTGGTATCCTGCAACTGAACCTGACAGTCATGTAGGACTTCCCCCTCAGGTACTCTACATGGCACAAAAAGGGATAAGCAGGAGCGCATCACTTACAGGAGCATGCAGTGATAGGGCAAGTGGGAATGGCTTCAAACTGAGAGTAGGTTCAGATTAAATTGTAGGAAGAAATTCTTTACTGTGAGGTTGGTGAGGAACTGGAACAGGTTGCCCACAGAAGATGTGGATACTCCATCCCAGGCAGTGTTCAAGGCCAAGCTGGATGGGGCTCTGAGCAACCCAATCTTGTGAAAGGTGTCCCTGCTGATGGCCATGGGCTTGGAACTAGATGGTCTTTAAGGTCCTTTCCAACCAAGACCATTCTGTGATTCCATGAATGTACAATATAGCACCGTGTGATGGGTTCTGAACGGTCAAGAAAAGCAGACACTGTGATTTGGTCAATTACCCAGCTTGTAGGAAAGGCCCAGCTGAGCATGCCTTGGCTTGTAGGATGGTGGCCATTCTCTAAGGTGACCTATCCTTGAAGGTTTCCCGTAAGCACAGCACAACACAGCTAATAGGATTTCCTCCGTAAAACTAACAACCATAACACTAAATGATGCCATACAGGGGTGAAGCAGGATGATGCTTCAAAGGACAAAAATATACTCTCCCCTTCAATATGCTTTAAGTGTGGAATGAACCGTGAATAAAGTGTCAGTCTAATATTAATTTACATGGTACAACTGCCCACTACCAAAATAATTCATGCTATAGCCTCCTGAAGGTCTGAGATTTGAAGCCTCTTGAAGGGCAAAAATAGATAAGGCACAACTTTCAAACTGCTGTCTTGGAGTACTAATAGTGGCAATTCAAAACCCCATTAAAGATAATTAATTATGTAAGATAACTCTGTTATGCAGTGTCCTAATTTGCTATGGAGGACTCATTATACTGCTTGCACAATGAGGAAAGAACACATACAGCTTCTGCTTCCTGAACTCATGCAGAGCAGCAAGAAGTGAATCTAAGCTGCAATAATTTTAAAGTACAGATTTTCATAGAGACCACCATAGTAAGACTAGAGTGGTTACTGAAGCAGATATATTGCATGCTGTCACAGGAAAGGGATATAGTAAGTATAAGGAATTAAAGAAGATTTTAACTGTCGTGGAGCCCTAGGGTAGACCACTGACTGGGCTCCAACTTGACTTTTCTCTTTGAGCCTGGTAGTTCAGCCAGTTTCAATCCACATCCACTCCTCTAGTCTCTGCTTTTTCAGACTGTCAATGAGAATGTCATGGGAGTTAGTGTCAAAAGCCATGCTGAAATCAAGTCAATCATATCTGCTGCTCTCCTCTCATACACCAAGCTAGACATCTCACTTTAGAAAGCTATTGTATTGGTCAGGCATAATTTCTGGTTTGCAAATTCATGTCTACCACTCTCTATTACCCTCTTTTCTTCAAAAGGTTTGGAGTTCCTAAGCTTAAAAGCTAGGACTCTGGAACCTCTAAGAATCCTACAAAAAGTAAGATTTTCAAAAATCCCAGGCTTCTAGCTATGAAGATGAGAGCCCATTGCCTGCCAGAACCAGAAATTTCCAGGCTTCCCAGTTCTACTTTTTTTTGTGTCTGAAAAATTCAATTAAGTAACTGTAATAATGCATCTAATTTGCAATATTTGCCCATTGTAATAACCAGAATGAACAACTAGTCAGTCACTGTGCCCCAACAGCACACAGGTTTTGGTCTGATTTTCTTAAATTGGAACTTCATTCTTTTCTCTGGAAAGGTACTTTTAATCCAAAGGGAAGTCCTTTTCATCAGTTTCTGGGGTTTTATCCCTCAGTTCTCAACAAGTCAGGAAAGAGTTCCCTGAATCACTGCCTATCAGTTTACAATAACCATCTCATTATACAGTATTTGAGAATTCTTCCTTGCTACATTGTTTTTAGGGTGAATCTATCTAGATAAAGGCTAAATCCAGTCTTAATGTTAAACTCCTATGAAACCACTGCCACCAGAAAAAAAAAAAAGGTTAAAAAACTGTTCAACAATTTATTTATAAATAAATGAAATACCTCAATATCACATAATTGCTACATCAATTTAGGCAACAACTGCCTTTTTGTAAAAGAATAAAGAGCCCTAGAGAGTTAATATTTAATTTTCACTCTACTACATGGAATAAACAGATGGAACATATTCAGAATTGACCTACAAATGAAAGAAAAAAATAGTTTATTCCTTATAAAGCCCTTCAAAATTAATCTCTGTTTGACTGTAATATACACAGTTTTTTTTATAAGGTTCTGTATTCTAAGAGAGGTAAATAAAGATAAATATGCCTAATACAAAGATTCCGGTAAACAAGCTAAAACAACTTGCCTAAGCATATTTTATCCATCACATAACTTTTCTTACAGGCATTTCCAACTAACACAGACAAAATTCTTAATTAGAATCAGGAATATGCAAATGGACAGTCACAAGGACAAACACGTACCCTTAATGATTGATTCGGCTGCATACAGATCCCGCTTGTAGGTCACCTAAAGGACAGACAAGCCTCATTAGATTTAACACAGCAGGAAGGAATGTAAAACCAATAAAATAATGCCCTGAAGGCAATTCTTTACATTTTAGACACCATAAACAAGAGATATTGTCTATTTCTTAATTTTGGTAAAATATCACTGGCAATTTATGAGAACAGAGGTTGCAGAAACTACTGGAGACTTGAGAAAACCTCTTTTCCAAACACTTGGATCTGCTTAGAACTCATTTGAAATCTGAAACTGATTTCAATCCTTTCATGAAAAGTCATGAAAACATGATAAGGCATCTATTTTTTTAAACATCCATTCTGTTCTAATTTTATTGCAAAATAGAGTAATTTTTAACAGGACTTAGGATCATATAAATGACAATGAGGGAGAAACCTTGTTATTGCTTTTACTAATAAAGGTGCAATTTTTCAGTAGTGCAAGACTATTACTGCTAATGAGAGTCCAATTAACCAGTGGGAGTCAGTGAGACTACAAGCAGACTGCGTGAGTTTTCACAGAATTAATAAACATCAAATTCCTCTTGAAGACATTAATCTGATCCAGTTAGATGAGCAATAAGATGCTGAATATTTACTTGGTACTTGCAAAAGCACCTTCATGTCTGTCTTTGTACTCTCATGGTGGTTGACAATCACAAGAATAGGCTTTGAAAATAAAATAACAGAAAATTAAAGTCAGCATCTACCCAAGATATTAGCAGTCTTTGCTAGCAATGTCTTCACAATGCAAGCAGTGACTTGAACTGACACGACTCTTCGATATTTGTATTTATTTTTACTGTAAATTCCTTTTATGCTAAATAAAATTCTACTGATTTTTTTTCCAATAGAGTCTGAATAGATCTTTTCTTTCTTTTTGAAATTAACTGAACAGGATTCCAAAAGCTTTAGTACTGCAAGGTAAGTCTTACAGCAGGACTCCACTAAAAGTATCAGCATCTTAGTCTCCACGTAAGTGATTATTTGATTTTAACATAAGAATTCTTGTAACCACTTTCCTTTCAATCTCATAAATTAAGCTCTGTATTATAGTCAGAAGCAGATGGAAAATACCTGATTATTTCTCCACTGTATTATATTATTTTAAAGTAAAAACCTAACTTCCCTACAGTTTTTCCTTCAGGAGGAGCAGCCAGAGAATTAATCTATCGTGATAATTCTTAGGAGTCTGAGTTTACATACAGACATTTACATTTCCACTTATTGTTGGGAAGAATCAATGTCTTGAAATTAGATTTAAGGATAAAGTGAACAAGTGAGTGACTGAATTTGCTGCAAAGTTTCTCTCTATTCACCAGATTCTAGAGGGCTTTTATACTGAACTTTCAGTAAAGTAGCGGATTATAATCTCAAAATCTTGCAAGCAATAAGATTAAAATCTGTCAGAAATGCTCTCACACTCTAACATTTACAGTCTCTTTGAGGTGCAAAAGTATTTTTAAACAGACCGATCTAAAAAAATGGTAGATGCAGTCTTCAAGAAAATAGCACAGGAGAATACAAAGTTAAGAATGAACATTTAAAAAATCTCTTCTGAAATTCTGAGACAGACCTGTGCAAATTATTTGTTTCCTAGTGAAATGAATCATCGAAGACCATATCACATGCTTCATCTGTACTTCTTTCATAATCTTTGATCCTATAAACTAATTTCAGATACAAGCTCCTATAAGTTTTGTGGAAATTTCAGAGTTCACAGAAAAACCCTTCCAGAGACCATCTGTGACCACCCCTTACCAATCAAGGAGGGAGAGTTTCTCTACACCTCTTTCAATTTGACAAAGATGCTAAATTCAAGTCCATGAATGTTCCCTATTTGTATCAGTTGCACAGAGCTTGATCCCAGATTTGTCCATAGCATCCTAGATTCACTTGTAATACTAGAACGCCTCTTTTCTAATTTAATATTCTTGTTTCTCTATCCATGGCTGATACAGGGTGTTTTGCCCACATACAGTGGAAACTTGCTATCCTCTTTTATTCCTACACCACATTCAAAGTCACTGACTTCCAAACCTAAATATGGCCTATACTTCCATTTGCTTTTAAAATCAGTTCTTTACATTTGGCTGCGATGAAAAGCATACTCATTGTTTAAAATGTTTGCTAAGGAATCCTTATATAAATAGGTTACTTCTGATCAATTATATTTTTATTTACAAATCCTTAAATCTTTGTCTGCAAACTTTATCTCACAACTGTTAAATACCTTAGAGACAATAATAGTTTCTGCAGAAACTGGTGAGACATGGTGAGAATTATCTTTCAAAATATATCAATTATCTAATTTTTCATCTATTCAATAAGAACTAGTACAATTACAGTCATCCTATTTTTAATTAAGATGTCATGTAGTAACAAGTCAAACTTCTGCCAGTTGTATGTTGTATCAGCACTACCATCTTTATCAGCCAAGATCATAGTCTTGTAATAAAGTCTTGAAGTCAATTTCACAAAATAAGTAAATTCCATGTTGGTTGACATTAATTACATCAATCCCTTGACTCTTTATTAATCAAGTTTTGCCTGTAGCAGTGCACCCTTTTGTTTCGCTGATCAATATCAAACTCATAGGCTCCTAATTACTCAAACTCTCTTTTTTCACGTGACAATATAAATTTTCATTTTGTCATCTTGAACATCCAGTGGTCCAAGATATTCAGAATGTTATTGCTTCAATCCAGAATATCACTAGGCTACATATTAAAACTCAACACAAATATCTGACAGCCACAGAACATGAAAACATGACCTGCTTATAGCCAAGGCAGAGCAATCTTACTTATTAAACATTTCTACTTTTCTGTATCATAAATAATCTGTTGTACTTCTTTAATAAAGCCTCAAAAATCATCAAGTTTGTTTTCCTGTGTGCCTTATTTTTTGTTAATTTTCAGACTACAAGTTTTCACTACCTAGGGCAACATTCTTTCAGAAGTTATTCCCAAAAATTAATTCCATCTGATGTTTAAAAGTCTTCTTCAAATTCATTTAGCTTGATGTATGTACAAAAATGTACATTAAATGCAAAAATACAACTCTTTACCAAATAGATACAATAAAGTTACAACCACACAAATACAAAAATGTACTGAACTTCAGTTTAATGAAGTTTTTCCCTTCTCTTATACTAAAACATCATACATATCTCCTTTGTATGTGATAGTTTTGTAGGATTAGAAAATAATCTGTTGCTTTTTCGAAATGATGAGCATTTTTCTCTCTGTCAACATTAAGTGTAGAAATCTCCATCAATTTTTAAAGAATGTTCTTATACTGAATTTTTTGTCTACATTGTACACACACATATATATTAGAGTATAAGAAATACATTTTGGTTTTTTGTTTCATACTTTAAGAGCATGCCCCAGGATATTTAAGGCAATTTTACTTCCAAGGTATCAAACATAGAGAAACTGAAAATGTGGTGTTGATAGAGTCTTTCCATTTCCTTTTTTGCTGTCCTGATCACAACCATCTTATAAATAGCTATATAATAAAAGTATTTAAAATAGAACTTATAAATATTTATAAAACTGAAGTAATTTGAATTACTTGGTTGTTTTCACTGCAAAGAAGGATTTTAATTTTGTAAATTGCTCCCAGAATATAAACAAGTTATGTCCTGCTTTAACTCAAACAGTGACTTTGGAATGTTACTTTTCCTAATGTACAAGTGCTCAGGTAGAATAATCAATGTTAATTCAAGAAGATAATATATGAACACACACAACATTCTCCCACAGCTTTGAGTCATTTAATGTTATGTAGGTTGTACACCTCATGCATAAACCCAATTCTTATTCATATCTGATCTGCTCTATAAAGATCTGCTCTATAAAGATTCAAGGCCCACATAGGATGAAACTGGTTTTTAAAATTTGACCTTTAGAAACTGTTAATTGACTGCAATCCTTCTGTAAAAAATCCTCTGAAACTTCAACTGAACAATGATTATTTATTTCAGTTCTTGTTTACGGGATGGAATATCTTTTTGCCTTGTGTTGAAAAAATAAGACTGGAGCCATTGGAAGAACATCAGTTCTTGGCATATGAAATTTCATATAGCTCAGCATTAAAAGCCTAGCAGAAAAAAATAACAATATATTACAAATTACAGTATTATGACAGCTAAGGAAAGACTGAGAGCTGATTAGTAATAGAAATAGATTCCAATCATTTTGTAAGCAAACACCACTTGAGAAAACAGGCAATCTTCTGCAATTCATCAAACTACAGACTGAGCATGACTCTTCTTTAATGATACTGCTCCAAGTCACCTGCCAAATACCTTGGTACAGAGTGACCAACACCGGGCACTCTCCAAGAAGGAGCTATATTGCTCTGTAGACTCTAAACTGAAATGAGTATTCCCTGCAGAAACAATGTAATATTTTACAGACCTTGTCATTTTTATGCCTCTCGCTTTTAATGTCTTTACAAGCTACAGAAGACACCAATGACTTTTAGCTACAAAATTAGACAGGGCATAGGATGTGAGAAGGTACTTTAATGACCTGGCATCAGCATCTTTGTGTTTACTGTACATAACTTATTCACTGCTCTGCATCACCTACAGCAGAATGTCTGCAATAAATGGGTGCTCTTGCTACTGTCACACTGCACAACACTGTCAACACTGAAACTGTGCTGGGTTGACCTTGGATGGATACCAGGTGCCCACCAAAGCTGCTCTATCATTCCTGTCTTCAAGTGAATAGGGGAGAGAAAATATAACAAAAGACTCATGGGTCAAGATACGGGCAGGGAGAGATCACACAAACCAGACTCAAATAAGGGTTTAATTTAGTTTAATTTATTACCAATCAAATCAGAGTAGGATAATGAGAAATAAAACCAAACATTAAAACATTTTCACCCCACCCCTCCCTTTTCCCCAGGCTCAACTTTACTCCCAAGTTTCTCTACCTCCTCCCCTCCAGTGGCACATGGGGATGGGAAATGGGGGCTGCAGTCAGCTTATCACACAATGTCTCTCCCTCCTCAGGGGAAGGGCTTCCCTTCCCGTTACCATTTTCCAAAAGTTTATAGACATCTTTAAAGCCCAGTGCTACTACAATGCTATAAAGTTAACAGCATCAGGATTTTGTTTCATAAGCAATCTTGGAGTGACACTGGCACTTCAACAAGTTCTTAAAACAGAGATGTACACAAGTTCAAGTCCAAATAAAAGTGGGGACTGGTTACCAGTGTTATTCCTTGGGGCCTGATACTGGAGACAATACTGTCTAATATCTTTATTAACAACCTAAGGGAAAATACCCTCAGAAAACTAGTAGATGGCAACAAATGAACAAGTATTCATTTATTATGCTCAAAGGTCCAACAATAATTTAGAAGGATCCAGAAAGCCTAGAGAAAGAAGCTGAGAGAAACTTTGCATTGTATAACAAACATAAATACAGCATCCTGCATCTGGGACACAATGACGCTGGGCAGCAGCCATCTATACTGATGCTGAAATACAGAGAATAGCTTTACACAGAAGGACCTTCTGGACAAGCTGAGCATGAGCCAGCAGTGTGGAGTGGTGAAGCAAAGGAATCCAACAGGGCTGTATCAGTAAGGAAGTTGTCCTCATTACAGGAAATACAGGGATTATTCCCTTGTATTTGGCCCTTTAGAGAACACTCCAGAGTACCATTTTTAATTTTGGACTCCCCAGCATAACACAAAGAGAAACAGGAGAAAGAGAGTAGAGGGCTGCTAAAATGGTGTTCAGCTCAAATTACAGAAGATGGAAGGTGGGGAAGGGTTAATTAATGGCTAAAGAGAAGAATAAACGGGACTTTTCCTCTGGAGTTTTCCGTTGGCTTCCTTCCTTTCCCAGTGCAAGAGGTAGTAAGGGAAATGTTGATGAAATAATATGAAAAAATTCTCCATACATGGCGATATTCTTTGGATTTGTCTTCCCCAGAGAATCTGTAAAATCTCTGTTCTTGGAGATATTCAAAACTTAGCTGGACAAGGCCCTGCACTGCCTAATCTAACTAGCCTGGTCCCACTTTCAGCAAGGTTTAGGACCACATGACATCTCTCTGTTTCATTCAGACTTAATTATTCTGTCATTCTAAGATACATTTATCTGCTGGGCATCAGTAGTATCCACAGATAGCAAAGAGCCAGTTGAACATTATAATGAGCTAAATTAGCTTTACTGGCGTATTTTGCTACCCTTCATGTAAGTACCATGCTTTGCACTGCAGACAATGAAATCATCCCAAAAATTATGTAATTTAAATATGCAGAACATAATCTGTCGCTCAAAAGATCAAATGGAAAAACAGATCATACACTGTTTCAGAAAAATTATATGTCCCCAACAAGATATCAAAAGAAGTTCTGTATGCAAGCAATGCATAAGTAAATTTTGCTATTAAATTGCACAGGAAACTTGCACTGTAGATTCTGGAAAATATCTTTCTTTGTAAGAGTTATGGTTATACTATTAGAAAAAATGTCTAATTGGAGGAAATTTACTGTCAAAGGCAGATGCAGTGATTTGAGCTGCTTCCAGATCCTTTCGTGTGGTAATGAATAAAATAAAATAGAAAATACTTTAGAATTGCTTGAAACAACAGGTACTAAAAAAGAATCATGTCCCACCATCCAAAACAATTATATGTGATACTTAGAAGTAGATGGGATATACACTTTGGCACCTGTACACACAGCTGCTTTGCCCATCATCAGGAGCCTACCAGATAACCAGACAAAGTAAATGACATTTTAAAAAATTTAAAATATTATTTGAAGAGGTCTTAAATACTACAGTGTTACTGAATGTAATGAACTACTCTGAAAATCAAACTGTTGATATCCAGGTATTTGGCATCAGAAAACCAGGGATGTCCTCATAGAAAAAGTGGAGGAAAATAGACTAAAGATATAGAAATAGCAGGAGAGAGTTCATATGATAAAAGAACATTCTTAGTTTTGGAGATTATGGATTTATAGTTTTACAGATTCTCAGATCATTCAAGAACATAGATGTTTTTCCTGTTTACAGGAAAATACTCTCTTCATTGATTATCTCTAGTAACACCTGCCTAAATCTCTCTACAATAATGAGCTCTAAAAAGAGCTCAGACAAAACCAAATCTGAAAAATTAAATTTAAAAAGCCTAAATTACAATTCAAAACACAACTGAATTTTTATGGTAACATTCAAATTTTATTAATTTTAAATTATATTTATAGAACTATTATTATTGTCTTTACCTTCCAGAGGTCAGCTGTTCCTTCAACAAGTTTGGCATTTGTTTTAGAGTATTTCAGAGCCAGATGCAAACATTCAGTTCCATAATCCAGGTCATAGTCTGTACACTGTAGTAATTAAAAATGAAAAAATATCCTAAATGAGTCTTAGACACTTCTAAGCAATAACACATTTTCTTTCATTAATTAAACCTTACATCTCAACAGTAATACATACATATTAGGCACATAGGTTCAGGATGGATCAGAAATAAAAACGTTCCAAGAAGCATATGCCAAATTGTGGCTATTCAGCAAAGTCCTACAGAAGTAAACAAACGCTTTATAAGCACAGTTGAATTCAGTTAGGTGCTGTAAGTATCCTGCTAAACCTTTACATTGTTAACTAAACAAATGAGAAGTTACATGTATAAAAAATTCTTGATGGTGTTGAGAGAGGCCACACCAAAAGACACCACTGATCTTCCAGCGACAAACCTTTAGAGCTTGGGAACAATTTAATAAATGCAGAAGCATGACTCTTCATATACTGTGTTTGATTGGGTTATTGTGGCATCAAAAAAAGGGATGCTAGTGACTAAGAACTTCTGTATTCCTTATATGATTCTCTCTACCTTTTTCTCCAGTTATCTGCCCAGAAAATACCAGGCTTGTGCTGCTCCGTGATCCTTACAGATTGAAAAAAAAAATACACCAAACTAAGGTTTGTCCACCTTTTAGGTAACTAGAAAAGATACTATTCTCTTGACATACCCTGCCCAAGCCATTTGGCTTTCTATTAGTGATTATAAAAGTCTCATTAATGAAAAAGTAAGTAGAGAGCAGAATCTTCTGAGCCAAAACATAGGTAGAAAAGCAGGAGCCGGGAGTTTGTCAGTCAGGGCTACCTCAAGATGGATTAGCCTAACTAAGATAAGAAAGTTCTACTCTATTTTCATATTGCTAAACAACCAGTCCATCCAGAAATACAAATTATCATGTAAAAAGGAAGGATAATTTAAGACAGCATCTTTTATTTTAAAAATGAGGTATTTGAGAAGATCACAGGCTGGCTAGCACAGTATCCAGTCTTTATTTCAGAGTGAATTGTCAAAAATAAGTAAGAAAGAACAAGGCAATAATATGTTCTTACTTTCCCAGAATGCTCCCTTGGCCTCATATAAAGCTATTATTCTGGCTTCAGAAATCCCTGTAACAAAAAGTCCCTGAGGGACATACTGAACCAGAAGTGGCTGCCTTAACAGCACTCAGTGTATTACAGGAATCCTGAATTCACCCAATTATTTTTTTGAATAGCAGTATTTTTTTAGCAACTGCAGCAGGGAGTATCTCATTCATCACTCTTTTCATCACATGTTCTGTCATTCTGACAGAAAAACCACCTTCTCAACCCTTCAAAACGCTCCACCACATCTCTTCTCACATCTTTCCACAGATAAAGAGATCAGTACCTATTCAGTCATTTCATGTGTGGAAACTACTTCAAAACTTTGATCAACCCTTTTGCCCTCCATTTATCTACTCTTACCTATGGATTTTATCACAATGTCCTTCTACAAGCCTTTTCAGTTAGCTCTCATCTCTACTACACAGGAAAAAAAAATGGGTACCTTCACTTCCTCTTCCAAATTATTTATGAACAAAATAACTGCACAGGTCTCAGTACAGACCATCATGAAACTCCAGTGCTGATTTACTGCAGTGAAAACTGGTCACGCACTTAACCTTGTTTCTTATCTTCTAACAAATAGTCTACTCTGGTATGTCCTTTCTCTTATCCCAAATCTCTAAGTTCCCTTCAAAAGTCTTCGCAAAAGACTCTGTGAAACATCTTATTAATGCTCTTAGGTTGTTATCAGCCCAATCAACCTCAAACAAGATGCCAGGGAAGTCCTTAAAGAATGATTATTAGCTCTGCAATACATAAGCTTTCCTTTAGGAACACATCCATTGTGTCAGATTTAACTATGTGTCTACAAACTCATGTTTCAAAGATACTGTGCTCAGTCATTTCCAGTCCCCTCCAGGATTCAAGAAATCAAAATTATTAAGCATGCAAAAATTTAAGTGGGTTAAAGAAGAACCAAAAGAGATTACTGCAATAAAAACTGCCTTTCTTTTTATTAAGTTCCTCAAGAAGTTTGTAAAAACAGATGAAGAAAAATTTTACTTTATATTCTTGTTTAATAATGTATCATTGAAATTCAAGGAATTCATCAGCATTACACATTTGAAATGCAATACTCATACACATGGACATCCTAGAAAAAACATAGCTATCTATCACTTTTATATTATTTAAATCAGAAATTCTGTCATTTTAGTTTGCCATCCAACTTAAAGTAGTACTTTAAATGTTATTGTTCTTTACAGCTTTTTAGCTTGAGTTACAAAACAAAATGGACACAAGGATATAGAGTAACTTAAAAAGAAAGGGGTTTCAAAAAACCATTTTGGAAGATTTTTAAATGAAGCAGAAATTTAAACAAACAGGATGAAAAAAAAGGTCAATAGAAAAGATAGATGAATCAGGAATTCAAGCACCAAAACACATAAAAATGCAGTGATCTCTCAAGTAAAGAAGTACAGAGATAAAGTGCCAGTAAAACCAGAAATGGCCTAGTAACTTTCAATTCCAAATATTTATTACCAAAATGTTTCCTTTTTCCATTTTGTTTCTAAGGAAATTTTCTGGTAGAACACAAAGTATTTTCCACTAATGTGAATAACATATAGATTTTTAAAAACCCACGTATTTTTATTTTTTCAGAATGGTAGAGAAAATTTCAGAAAAAAATTAAGCTGTGAAAGAACTTACCCTGAAATAAAATTAAGTTACATTTTTAAATATATGGGTAATTAATGCAACTAGGACAAAACTAAGCTATTCCAACTTTTTAGCGAAGTATTAATCACAGATAATTAGTAGGGAGTGGAGAAGCTCCAAAAACGGACTAAGGCATCTTGAGAGTATTGCTCGCTTCAAGGGATGAGATATTACACAAAGCAAAGTAATAATTAAAAACATACTTCACTAACACTTGTATATCATGACATTTACCACTCTAATTATCTGTAATTGTTTCAACCTAAACATATTGTCAGAGTGTACTGTTCATCAAGTCTGATACACTGATGTCAGAGGAGAACAATGAAATGAAGAAGCAGCACAAAGCCAGCTGTTTACATAACAGCAACATGCTAAACAGCTTCACATGTGAAATTTTAAATCCATATTTAAAGTGCAGAACTCAAAAGCTTCTCTAAGACATTCAGTTAACAAATTAAGCATTACTAAAGAGCATCTATTAAAAAGAAGTTCTGCATCAGGCACAGCATCACCAGCTGGTTGAGCTGCACTGGAGCGGCCTCACCTCAAGCGCTGGGGGCAGAGTTAGAGCACCTCAATATAAACACGACACTAAACTATTATAGAGTGTCCAAAGGAGGGCAGTGAAGATGGTGAAGGGCCTTGAGGGAAAGCTGTATGAGGAGTGGCTGAGGTCACTTGGTCCGTTCAGTGTGCAGGAGACTGAGGGCAGACCTCACTGCAGGTACAGCTTCCTTACATGAGGAAGCAGAGGGGCAGACACTGATGTCTTCTCTTTGGTGACCAGTGACAGGACCCGAGGGAATGGTATGAAGTTGTACCAGAGGTGGTTTAGTTTGGATATTAGGAAGCAGTTCTTCATCCAAAGGGTAGGAGCAGGCTCCCCAGGGAAGCGATCCAGCTCCATGCATGGCAGAGTTGAAGAAGCATTCAGACAATGCTCTCACAGATGTGGTGGGACTACTGGGGATATCGTGTTCAGGGCCAGGAGCTGGACTCAGAGATCCTTATGGTCTGTACCTTCCAACTCCAGACATTCTATGATTTTACAAAACTTTCAGAACATTTGTGAAGAAAATTCTTACTGACCAAGATATACAACCATTCTCATCGTAAGTCTTCTGTATGTAATTCAGTGTACATCTAGATTCAGTTTACAATACAAAAATCTGTTTAAAACTCATTCGCTTTCTAAAGCCTGTTTACTACTGAAAGCCTTTTTAACATAAGTTTGACAGTGTACAGTTAACTGAACTTGACATGCACACATAGCTTTGTGAAACAATAGACATAGTTTATGTTTCAGACCACAGATTTGAAATGGTGGAAACAACTGGAAATATTGGCACTAAACATATCCACAAAAGAAAGAAAACATAATAGTTTAGCTCTTTAAATGACACAGAAGGAATCATGTTACTTAAAAATGCTTTTGTACTGTTGAATATTCAAAGGCATTCTAATAGGTAGTTTTGGGGGCACTTTTTTGTGGGTGTTTTTTTTTGTTTGCTTGGATAAAGTGCTACGAGTGAAATGAGATACAGATTTTAGCATTACACAAAACCTTCTTCCTCTTTCCCCCAAGTTAGTTTGAAAACATTTTGAAAAATACGACTACTTCGTAAAATGCAAGGTATATTGCTGTTCCTTACATGTAAACATAGAATAAGAGGTTAGAGAAAAGAGCAGCTAGGCAGCCTGTGTCTCCCTGGTATTTACTAATTGTCCTGTTTCCAACACAATACTTTGAATACAATTTACTGTATCTTCATATGGGAACTGGTAACCATACAACAGAACCAGCACAGATGAATAGAAAGGTTCACTACCTTTGAAAGCACTGTCGCTTTCTTTTCATCATTCTTTAGTTTAGAAGGACACGAAATAATATTCTTAATGCACTAACTGAAAGAAAACCTTCACATTTGCTTCTTTACACAGGTATCTTTAAAGCCTGTGTAGCACCAGTATTTACACTTCTGTAACCCTTAGCACTTTTTCAGCAGCACCTCCATTTTATTCTCCCATGTAAATCCATTCCATAACAATATCAGAACACTTGCATTTAAAATGCATAACTAATCAACAATAGCAGAGCTTTAGGATTTTTCCAGATCTTTGCAAATCAAGTTTCCATTGCTGAAGTGCCAGAGTACATCATGAACATTCATAATCAGGAACATTTTACTAAGTTAAGAAAAGAAGCAGACACAAGCTCTCACTGAACCTGAACTGGCCTATTTTTATCATATTTTATAAAGATTTTTTTTTGCCATGTTCATTACCATGGAAACCAAAACAAATGCTGAATCCAAGAGTGGATTTCTGGCAAGGACTCAGCCTACATTAATATACCACAGCTAATGAGAGGCAGCAGAAGCAGCAAACTGAAGGAGGAAACATGAATGAGGAAACACTGAGATCAATGAAAAACAGACAATCACATATTTGAAACTATTTTTACTCTAATTAATTATTAAAACTGCCGTGATATCATCCAGATGCAGTAGTAGTGAAGAGAACAAAAATACATCAATTTACTCTCTAACAGAATTAAGCAAGCCTGGTTTTATACAGACCTGTATCTATATCCCCACATCTTTCAGTGCAAGTGCCTTTTCCGTTCCTGACATGATTTCCTTGCAATCTACCATTAGATCCCTGAACACTTCCTGATTGCTCACTGGAATACTTTGGTACTCATGTTGCTTCCAAGTACACTAAATAACCATATTTTAGTTACAAATGAAGAAATAAGAAAATGGTAATATTTTATGTGACAAGAGTAATAGTCAAAACACTGTGTTAGGACTCATTGTTTATACTTTTTAAATTATCTTACGAACTGGAAAAACACTTGGGAAATAATTATTTGGACAAGACAAAGACAAGAAAAATCTTGCCCTAATGTAGACAAATACAGATTATTTAGGTTATTCTAAGAAAATTTGAAGAAGTGATTGTTCACATTCTGCCAATAAAATTAAGAAACCAAGAGATAATTTAATGGAGATTGGAAGCAGAGGTAAGCCAAATTCAGGCCAAGCTAAAATGCATTTTTAAATTTTAAATCATATTTCTAACAGATAAGATTATTCACTCTTACTTCAGAAAAAACACCTCGTGAATAATGCAAGATCATAAATGGTCCTTTTCCATGCCTTTTAATACACCAAACTGTCAATAACTAAGAGACTAAAACCTTTATCTTCACTACCTTGTCTTCTTATCTCAGAACAAGCAACAGATGACAATTTATGTGGGTGGTCTCACATATGTGAGTTACCAGGATCCTCACTCAGAATTCAACATTTTCTGAACTTGTACTGAACAGGTGATTCTCATCCATACAGGACACCACAGTAAATCCAGTAACACAACAATTTTCACATAATCCAATCTAACTTCCAACTTGAATATTTGCTCTGTGTCTCCTTAACATACACCTTCCAAATTATTTCTGAAGACAAAATGCCTTTTCACTGCCATAGAGATGCCAAATTTCACCCATGGAGTGGAAGCTTTGCACCAGTGCAGCAAACAGTTCCAAGAGCTAATATGTGAATTTGCAAAGTTCTTTGAGATCCTACAGGATGAGGAGTGACATAAAATGGAAGTAATTATCCCATTAGCAAAAAGATTTTTTTTTTCTTGTGCAAGGCATTAGAATCTCTCCAAACATTCTTGTGGCAGAAATTAATTAGGGCAAGGTGGGGATTCAGACAATATCCTGGCTCTACCATTGCGCCAAAGAACTAATCAAGTACAGAGCTATCTAAACTAGCAGAGTTTTCCCCAGACCACCAATCTAGCTTCAGTTTTTTAATAAAAGGAAGCATTAGTGACAAAATTTCTTTTAGCATATTTACCCTGAAAAGTATTCTTTAGAATTGGGTAGGCTTAAAGGACAGGAAAAATTATTTATTCCTCTGAATCTCAGGGCAAAGTTGTCGGGGTAAAAAGATGCCCGATGAAATAACAGATCTCTCTGGAAAATATCTCTGAGCTACAACCTGTAGACTGTACAAATTAGGATATTCATTAAGTGAGGCTGACAAGCCTGTAGTTACGCAACAATCTGCATGCATCAGCCTGACAATGAACGGAGAAAAGCAGAACAAAATCCTCTGCAAAACTGCATTATTAAAAAATTAGCACCATAGCAATTTTGCATCAAAACAAGAAAAAAATTACCAGTTTTCAGCATGCATTAAATAGAACAGAACTCGGGATCTACTGAAGTTCCAAATAAATATTTTTTTTTAATGTGATTAAAACAAGTCATAAAATCAAAGCTGAAATGGACCACAACAATGAAAGGGCGCTGTTAATAACGTGAAATTTCTCATGCAAGAAGAAATGGATTTTCTTTTAACATTTAGAAGTACACAAATTTCCTTGTCAAACAATCATACTTAAAACAGATCAACAACTCAGAAAGGCTTCCTTTTGTTAGATTATTACATATGTTTAGACTGTACATTGAAAAAGTACAGAATTTGCCATCTTTACACTAGTAGTACATAGCTAATAAAAATTAGGGGTAGGAATTTCAAAAAGCTCTTCAGCTGAGTATCCAGCCTACTTGGACCAACCAAGTAGGTAGTTATATTAAAACTGTAATTACCTGTTATATTTCATAAGCAGATGGAATAATGCTGCCTTTACAAAGAAGACTCCATACAAAGAAGAACATTGGTTTGCAGTATTTCAATCTTCATAAAAATCATACTACAAGATTACTATCAGTCTAGCCAGCTCTTGCCTAATTCACAAATCACTTTTTGTTTCAGTATTTCAAAATACCTTTAATTGGAAGGAAGAAAACTATAGACACAAACTGGAATGCAGCATTAGGACAAATACAACAATGATGCTACAGGGCATATATTTATAAGACCCAAACATATAACTATAAACTACAAATGTAAAGTGGATGACCAAAGCTGGGGGTGTGGTAGAGGAAGTAGACATATCTACACACACACACACACAGAGCATACAGAAACTGCAAAATCCATTTGAATAAAAATGGGGTTAAATGACCATATTTACAACACAATACACTTAATAAAAGATTTCTGGTGGTTTTTTTTTTTAAGACAAAGGCCAAGAAACAACCCAGTACTACTTATGATAAAAACTACATATCTTACACTTTTTTTTTGTCATATGTTTAAAACAATGGTGCTCTCTTTTCCAGTGCTTTTACACTACAGAAATGAACAGCTCTGACCCATAACACTAAATCATGATGGAATAGAATCAGACAAAAAAGTTATCCCCAAGTGAATGCTTACAGGAGATAAAATATTACACTGGTCAGCCATGGTGACAACTTACATGCCTGGACATACACAAAGTTTCATTTATGGCGAACGTTAAAAATAAAGGTTGAGGTGCCTTGAATATTCAGACATCTTTAGTCTTGGCAAGGGGATGAGCAGTGGTTTATTTCAGGATTCCAGCACTAGAATTAAATGCCCAAATTTTGTCTCACTTATATCTTGATCCTTCAGTCCTTTTTCTCAATCTGACCCTTTCTCCGAAAGTTGCCAAGGTTTCAGTCAACAATTTGTCTACTACCGTTCATCTAATCACTTGTTGCTCCTGGCAATAATAATTTGACAGACATTGATGTTTTTTAACAAAGAATGAAGCCACAGGACAATCCCCAAATCAGTCTAGACATTTTGCCTCGAAGGACTTTGCCTGACCTATGCCAAAATATTGCTAAACTGCTACAGCTGACTCCACTTCCCTGCTACAGAGGATACCAAAATGCTTCACACATGTTTGAAAAAGAATCTCAGTAATGTTGTGCCCTTTCAAAAAGTACTTTAGAAGTTTACAAAATCCACATGGAATACACTCCCTATTATTTACATATAGAAAAGACAATACTTTGAGCAAATACTTTTACAATGGCCCTAACAATAGCCAACTTCCTTTCTTACTCTGGCAAAATCTTCCCTGAATATTTTCAAGGGTTTGTTAGAGGAGAACCATTTTGGGATTTCCTTTTCTTCTACTAATGACCAGGTTGGACAGTTTGCAGACTATCTCTTCTCCCCATCTCCACCCAATATTTGGACATCTTGCAATGATTTTTTTGGGGAGTGGAAGAACATCTGCCTCCCAGAATTCAGCATCAAAGTATGTGCATGATTCTCTCTGACACACTATTGTTTTGTATCTTGTCATTACTATGTTTATATATAGCCATTCTCTCTATGTAGGCAGATGCTGTAATGGCCCATAATGGCCATAAATGTAATTGCTTCATACTCAAAGAGTGGTTAATTTTGGCTATGCACAGATACACTAAGTTAGAGTAGTCCCAAAAAGTACAAATCTCTACATATTTTCTACACAGATTAGATAGAATCCTTGAGATCAGCCTGATCTGTGTGCATCTCTGTGTAAGGAGATTATAGACATGAATCAGAGAAATGCCTCTAAACATGTTGAAGCTCATTCTCCTTCAATAAGTATTCCTGCTTACTGTTCCTCTTTATTTTTTTTTCCAGCTTCATTGTTCTGATTAGCTAAATTTAAACTTCCATACTCTGCAAAAGGTCTAATATCAACAGATGATTAAACTAACTATATATGTAATAAAAACACCTCACTCTCCCCAAAAAGTAGTTCTTGCAGTAAATTTCCACAGGTACAGCAGATATGGAGGAAAATTGTAAGATAATGTATAAATGATCAGCAGAAAAAAAAAGTGTAAATTTTTTTTAAACAAGATTCTTCTGGAGCTATCCCTTAATTTTGAACTAGTGATCAGACTTGCCATGCCACCCACATATGAAGGATTCTGCGGAATAGCATTCCAACATGTCCTACTCTTTTTTCAGCTGTTTATAGCTCTCTCACAAGGTTCTCAGCTTCCCTGGACTGGTGGCATTGGTGAGCAACTCTCTGGTATTCCCTGCATTCATGCTGACAACTCCTAAAGAATCGAACCATCTTCCAAGGGCTGGAAGATATGTTTGAGTACATATCTGACATAGAAGCTGGTCAGAATCATCTACCTACCACTCCTCTTCTGCTTCTGTTTTTGGTTGTTTCTCTTCCAGATCATGAAAGGTAAACCTTTTTAAATGTTCCTGCTACCTTTCTTGCTTTAGCAGATACATTTCAAATGTTCAATGCTTTGTTAAGTTTGGGTTTTTCAGCCTTTATATATTGTGGTTGTTACTTTGTACAGAACACATGACATGACACAACAAGAAACTTTGTGTTAAAGACAAAAAAAACTTTGAGATTTTTCATGCATTTTGCAATATATCAAAAACAAGTATTACAGAAATCAGTCTCAGCCTACTCTGATTAAAGGAAAAGGGTAGTCTACCTGACTTCCCGATACTCTAATTCCTTTTAAAGGTACTGCTCCAGGGAACACTCGACTTCTGGTAAGCAAAGTCTTTCCCCCACCCACCTCTTCCCAGGCTTGCAGGATCATACTTCACATTTGTTCCTATTTAAATTAAGAAGTGGAACAGAAACAGGAAACTACCTTAAGGAAAAATTAACAAGTCTGGCCTAAGGAATCTATCCCTTATTTGTTATCTTTGGAAAGGGAGCATTTTCAATTAACACTTAAACTTTCCTGATTTTCCTTGGGATTGATAAAAATAGAAAAGAAAGAGGTCTTTTTAAAGATCAGGAATTTGTTATTAACAGAACAAAATAAAAATAATTTTAAAAAAATTCAACCGGCTGATTTTGTCACAGCTAGGTCAGAATTGAAGTAAATCATGGATTCTGACATTTTTTAATGTCCAGAGTTTACTAGTTATTAGAGATTTGCGTTTTTTTATTTTAAAATTTTTAATTTGTCTATTTACTGTAGTTTGTTACATTGTGCAGGAAATGAGAACTCACAAATTAGGACAGACCAGAACTAAGAAAAGTCACATTTATAAATGTCACATTTATCGCTTTAAGAAATTTACATGTCCTTTTACTTAAAATCCCAAGGAAAATCCCTGGCTAACATAAAGCTTCCTACCTGCAATATCCACCCACACTATAAATACAGTTCTTTCTCCCCTTACAGTCGTTTGCATTGGTGTCTTGTACACCCCGAGCCAGATACACATCATTCAAATAAAAGCTGTAACTTCTATAAATGTCACAAATTTGAAAGTTAATATTTATTAAGTAAGAAGTCTTGACATCATAACTGTTAAATTAGAAAGTAACATATACCTGAACAAATATCTGTTTGGAATACATGTTTTAGACAACAGGGAAGATGTAAGATCGAAAACTAAAATAAATGCATCACAATGAAATGCAGGTGAACCTGGCTGAATTCCTCATCTGTCCTGGAATTTTGGTGCCAAATGTACAAGGCATTCCCTGTAGTACACATATATTTTAAGATACTATTGTAAATCAATCTTTGGTATTTGTACATAAAATTAATAAGAGGAGATTCAACAGGGCACGTATTTTTCCCCAAATAATTCCTATCCTTTTTTTCAATTGAGCAAGAAATGGAAATTGTTTTCTAAGGAAATTACTTAATTTGGTAAAGATCATACAAATAGATTTTTTCATATTTTAATAGTGTTAATACCTTGCTCTGTTCTAATTCTACACAAATTTAAAACAGCAATAAAAGGAGAAGGGCCTCTAGTCTGTTTGCCCAGATTGCTACCAGACAAGAAGAGAAAAAAAGACTGCAGGTAGCAAACCTTTAACTGAATTTGCAACATTGTGGTCAATATATTTAGAGTTCTTACATTCATGAACACATCTGCAAGTAAACTCCCTAAACCTGCCTACTTAAATCAGATGGTGCATTTAATTAGAGATAGAGTTTAAAACACAGTTTTCCCCATTACCCACAGTGTAACTAAAAAGCACTCGAAGCACTAATTCAAATGGACAATTTCTTTCCAAGGAATGCATGTTTGACTGTTGTTTTCCCCCACACTGTTGTTGCATAAAGGTCACACTGTATAAAATACACAGGCATGGGATCATGATCCCATGTAGAGTCAGCCAAAATGAATTCCATTCCCAGCTTCACAAATAACTTGCAACACGAGTAACAAAATCATTTTCCCTTCTTTGTTAATCCGTACATTGATACTTACCTTCACCAGGTTGTGGGAATTGATTATGAATATGTTAATATTTAGGAAGCATCATAAACTGCATCCATTTCCACAAAAATCTGTCCTACAGTAGCTTGACTAGGTTTTTCAGGACAATGATTATCTGTCTTTTTTTATTTGTTTGTACAGTTCCCAGAACAATAGGGTCTTAATCCTTGACTTGGACAGCTAGACACCATTGAAACATAAATAATTAGGAAACAATATGAGTTGAGAGATTTTAGCAAAGTGTTATACTTCCCAAGGGTCCAAGGCACAGAGCATTTAAATGACCAGAATTTAACCAAAGCAAAGGGAACTGGGGACAAGAAACCATAGCCTTGGTTGCTTCTAACAACTTTGGTGGCTTGTTCTTGAAAGAGCAGGGATACAAAAAGAAGACTGATGGAATGCATATGTGAGAAAAAAAAAACTCTATTCAGAGGAGCATAGGAACTGCAAATATAGTTGGCTTTTGAGTGAGGCATTTAGGGCAAGAGTTTTTTATATATTTACCAGCTCTACCATATTTGCAAATTATAAGCAAACACAGTAGAAAAAATACTGGATTGTTTGGGCAGATGGGGGGGGAAGGTGGATGCAAGAAACAGCACATAAACATCAATTTGACAAAAGATACACATATCAAAAAGAGTTGTATAACCAACAGTAGCAATTGTCTCTTGAGTTTCTTACGCACATAGAGGCTGCTTTTCTTATGAGTACACCCACTGTACTCAAGGTAGAATCTCAGAAGTATCAGCTGTGTGTCATATACCAAGAACACCCCCCTGCTTCCTATCAGAAGCAAAAAGGTTGAAGCCAGTCCAATCACTTGAGTAGCTCTCCATATTGGATAGTCCTTCAACTTCAGCATCCAATATCTTCAAGTATCAAGCACAAAGGGTGTGACATGGAATTTGTGCCAACATTTCTAAGGAAAACAATTACTGAACAATTAAGTAACAGCTTCTTCATTGCCGGTCCTCATATTTTTCTGTTGTTAGTGACTTCTAAGCTTTGTACTCTCTGAAAGTGAGTATCAGAAACTTGGGCTTGTTTGAATTGAAAGACTGATGGGAAGCATGACTGTCAGCATTAACATGAAAAATAATTCCTTCCAAGTGACAAATGAAGAAATGCTCTGCTTCCAGTCAGTCTGAGAGATACCTGGAGGACAGGCAATTTCCACAAAGTGATGAATGAAAAGGAAGTAGTGTTGAGACCAAAGGCTGGAATGTTTCCAGTAAACTGTGAATGCAGGGTGGGGCAAATGAAAGCACTCTTCAGGGCAAATTAAGGCAAAAGAGTCAGGGTTTAATACACTACCCACAACTTTAATTTTCCTGAATAAAGTTAATGTCAAAGCAATATATTAGGAAAAAAATGAAAAATTACAACAGAGACTAAGTAAACATTATTTTCAGTCACTAATCAAAGTATGTATAATACACATGCCACAAGAAAAAAAATAAACATTTACCTAGTTGTAGCAAGCTATAGTATCTCAGTATTTTAGAACAGCCTGTATCTCACTAAATTACTATAAAATGTCATTTTTATACTCTGCATCCAAAACCCTTTGATACTCAGTCAACAATATATAAATTATATAGACACCTAACTTTAGTCATATAAACCCACTCATTTAAGTAATCCATTTAATGCACAATAAAAACTAAAGCAGCTATTTACTCCCATCATCCTTTCTTGTATTTGACAGTTAACTAATCAAAAATTTGAATAGATTAGAATGACAAGGCTTTTTTAAAAGACTCAGAAGTAATATCCTTACAGTTTGATACAATCTAAAATAGATGCTGAAGCTCTATTCTTGAAAGAAGAGTAATAAAGTTACACTTCTTTTCTTTTTAATTTAAGAAAATGGAAAAAAGGTCTTAGAAAGTCTTAATGTCTTACCTGTTGGTATGCTTCATAGATTATATCAAACAAGAAAGCCTGAGGCATTTCACTTGCTCTGTACCTGGCACGTTCCAGTGAGTGGTCTAAGCAGCCATCAGCAGCAGAGGCAATAACAGTAGAAACCAAAGGACGGATTGCTCCTGCTGCCTGTGGAACAAAACACAATGGGAGACCTAATTGTTATTAATATTAATTTATGTCACATAGCTTTAGTCAGAAAAGCTTGAAAATTATCTTTTTTCCCTATTTATCTTTTCTATTTCTCTGAATTCGTAAGTCATAATACTTATTCTGTATGAGGCTTTCAAGACTAATGTAGCAATGGAAGACTGTATAAGTACACACTGAGGGACAATTTACCAAACAAAAAAAAAAAAGAAATCTTAAGTCCTTTATAAACATCTATTGCGAATACATGTGCAGATCTGAGATGTTAATTCTAAATACTTTCTTCTCTATACATTTGAGAGGTTCTGTGAGGACAGTTCTAGGCCTATTCAGATAGCAAACAGCAGCAGACACCTGAGAAGTTTGACAATCCACAATACCCATTGCTTTTGCAGATCTCAGCTTGATCTAAGCAGATCTAAACTGATCAGAACTAAGCTAAAAAAAAAAGTTTCAGAAAATTGAGCTTGTTCCTCTGTATTGAATTCACCCTGTGAAATACCAAGTAACCACACTTAGCAGTGAAATCAGAGGGAACACAGCATATACATCTGAAAGTACTCAATATCCAGCAGCACTGTGCTGCAGAACAGATATTTAAATGCTTATATTTCAGTTTTAGTTGTGCTTAGGTTTAAAACCAATTAAACATATACCTTTGATCTTTTCATCAATATATAGCATTAAAGACCTGTGGTATCTCTGAAACAGTACTCTCCTACACGCATTGTGATACCAGAAAGTTAACCACACTTCATCAGCAACTTATCAAATGCTCACATGCTTTGGATGTAGTTTAAAACAATCGGGACAAGAGTGGTGCACACGATAATGAGGAAAAGAATGCAATGGCAGAACACTGCTTGCCAAGTAAGAAAGAAAAAAGCATTCTCCCCATCAACGCTAACCATTGAAAACAGCATCTTCCCACTATATTGCTTATTTTCAATTTTTAAGAATAATAAAGAAAGAATAACTGATGCTGTTTCAAAACATGGGGAATTATCCAACATCTTAAATCAGTATACCTAGAAAATGCTTTCCAGTGGTGAATTCTGACACTTTTCACTGCAACCACTAATTTTCTAAGGTTTAATGAATTTCAACACAGAAAAAAAAAATAGGTCCCTTATCACATTATGAGCACAGCTATTACTAATTTTACTTACCTCTGTTGGCAAATCCTGCCACAACACATGAATCCTATCCATTCTTAAAAGATTTCTGACCTCAGACAATCAGAAAGTGGCAGAAAAAGACAAAAAAGTTTTTGCCTTCTCAGAAGAGAAAGAACAAGCTTTTTTGCCTCCCGTTTTTTACACTACTAAACAATAAAACAAAGGTGAATGCAGTGAGCGAGTTGAGCACTTTACAAGCTCTAAACTACAGTTTCTTGGTTCATTCTTTTACAGAATGAATGCAGAGATGTGAACCAATTTCTCATGCCCAAAGATTTCTGATATGCATGAGTAACCATCAACAGCAGGGTGAAGGGAAAGATTGAAAAGATTCATGTGACAAGAGAAATATCTGAACTACTTTCTCAAAATCTGAAAAGCACTTTTCCTTTCTAAAATATAGAAAGAGATACTTATATAAAAACTACATGGAGCAAAACACTATCACGCAAAGGCAAAATGGGGTACCAAAATATCACTAAAAATTACACCATCACGTAAGAACTGTCTATAAAGGATCTCAAGAGGTAATCTATGCCACCTTTCTGTCCTAGGCAGGATCAATTCTATTTCTATACTAGAAAAGACAAACTGAGAAAACTAAACATCACTGTAATTTTAGTAATATGTCAGTGTATTAAATGAGGTGTAAATTTAACAGATGTACTTAGAGCAAAAGCTGTGCATAGCAGAAGTAGAGAGACTGAATTATCTGCAACTTATCCCCTCTCTATTTCATATGATTCAAGGACATGGATTATTACATCTATATCCCAGCTGCTGGGCATTTGGACTATGTTAGTTTGCTCTGCCATCATATTCTAATTGGTCATACACACACACACACACCCCCAAAATTATAAAATTAGAAGGTCATGGGAAAGAGAGAGAGCAGCATGCTACCCACAGTTTTTCTGTAATTAGTTATATATTTGAATTATTTTTTTTTCTGGAACAGTTACCATTCCAGAAAGCCATTTACCAAAAGAGGATTCCTTAGGCTGACCCAATATTTCATTACAGTTTTTAACAATCCTGTCATGTTACATTTTCAGCATAAAACAGGCTGGAAGAATACAATGTGACTTGCGTAACCAAATCTCACGAGTGAAACATGCACTCTGAGGAACAAAAAACCGAATTGCAATTCTAAATAAAATTGAATGCTCAAAATTATGTTCTTAAAAGAACTCTGAAACACATTGTTTTCTTGCCATCTGGTTTATTGCACAACAAAAAATTAAGAATATCTGTATTGGTATCTTTGTGACAATACTGAACCTCAACTCCTGCTCTGCTGAGGCCTAGCTCTTCCAAACAATTCAGAAAGACCTAATTTCTACTAAATCCAAACGCAACATTTTTTTAAACTCTGCAATTAACTTCTCAAGTAATTGAAAGCTTCACAGCACTTAACATTTAACAAGTGCATTTTTCAAACAACTAGTTTTCTTTTACAATAGCCCATAACTGAGTCCAGCATGGCAGGCTGAGTTTTTACCCTCTCTTCCTCCCACTTCAAGAAGAAATCACAAGTTGGGCACAATAAGATTTTTTTCTGCACTAGGTCCACTCAAACTATACCTGACCGTGATTGAAAACATGAAATTTAATGCAAAAAATAAGATTCATGGCTGACTTCCAATCATGCAGAGGAGAGAAATTCTGTGTATGTAGAAACAGGTTAATTAGCAGTCATTTGATTTCAAAAGAAAACACCAGCTTTTATACCAGAAAAGGACAACTCAGTCTGTGACAGAAAGCAGAATGGAGAGCTCTGATACTTGGTAAAGCCAAGAAGTTTCAATTGCTCAGAAAACCTTGATATGATAAAGACTTGCAGTTCAAAAGCCCCAAAAGCCAAGTTTGAGCATACTTGCTAGAGCGCAGCCCTGAGCTAATACCTTAAAATCCTGAGACAAGATACAGAAACTGATAGTCTGTTTTGCTCACTACTGGCTCAGCTTTCCACAGGACCTTCCTCTGTCTCTCAAACACACACACAGGCTCCCCAAACCTGATGATGTGACCCAACACAGGGCTGCATTTACCACGTCAGTGAAACATGAACTACATTAATACCTAAGGCCACTTTCAGAAATTGGTTGAAATTGGGACCAAGCAAGAGAAAATACTGGCTTGTGGCCCTGCACTGTTTTCACATGGCACAAGAGAGCTGAGTCCCAAACACAGGAAACCTCACATCTGCAGTACTTTTGGCAACATCCATGAGCTGGTATAAGCCAACAGAGCTGCCAAACCCACGCCGGCTTACACAGATCTCACCACACGTGCTTCTGCTTCCAAAACTGGCTCATTGTATCTTCATTCATGGTCTAGGCATAATATTTGGCATGTAAAATCAAAATAATTCAGCTGTGAATTTTGTCTTATATACAGGCCAAAGAGGGGCGCACTTCTAAGATGTATGGCTCATTCTGCAGTAGTTCTTTCTGGTTAGCACAAACCTCCCCCCCTACTCTGAAAAGCACAAAGCCTTTCTGAATTCCACCTAGCAGCCTTGCAATGAACTGAATGGGGAATTTAGGAATTCAAGACAGGGCTACAGACTACATTTTTTAGCTCAGAAGCTTAAATATTAGGGCACAGGAGGGACAATAATACAATATGGCAGCATGGTAGCCAAGGGGACTTTTGTCCCTGATAATTGTGGCATGTCAATGAAGAACACAATCATACAGCTAGTCCACATCTATCCAGTTACAACAGCAAGCATTGTAATCTTTGCAAGGAATTTCCATGTTGGTTTTTATGGTTATAAATCAGTAAGAAAAAATTATTTCCATATTAGTAAAAGAGAGTGTACACTGAGTCTCAGGTACTTTATCTGTTCTAATTTGAGAAGCATTGACTTGCTCTTTATGTCAGGAATGCAGAAGTATTTGGCCTGACTCTCAGGCAAGGTTCAGACATGAACTTAAAAATGAATAAAACAAAGAAAACACATCCTCATTTAAAATTATAATTACTTGCTAATGTCACTCTAATTCTAAAAATCTTTTTTGCACTTTCAATTACCATGGCACAAAACACAAATCCTTTGAGTCTAAAGCAAGTGCCTGGGTCTTATACTGACATTTCCCTACTCAGAACTTGTCTTCCAATTTCTAGTATCTTTGAGTCAGACCTCAAGTAGGCTTACTTTCAAAGTCATACAGAAAATGCATCATATACCCTGTATTCAGTGATTCTGGAACCAGGGTGTGCTTTAAGATCAGACAACACAGTCAGTTCAAGGACCGTTAAATCGAAGAAGTATTAATGACATCTTTTATTACAAAATGAAATATGAATTTTTAGATCACAGAAGCTGACATGCAACATAACAACTCGGCTAACAATGCAGTATAGCTTACTTTCACTGAATATTCATAAATGATTCAAACCCTCATTTTATTTAGAATAAGGTAATATTAGGTAATAAAATCCAAACAGAACCCATTACAATTTTCATAAGGATTTGTGAGAGAGGTGGAGCTTTTATCACAAGCAACAAATTATCCAGCTTACAAATATCCAAAACACAGTGCAACATGCACCCAAGACAAACCTACAGTACAACACACCAAGAACAAGTTCTCAAAGAGCCAAAAGCTCCAAAAAAGCATGAAAACCAACACAATTGCATTGCTGACTTGGTCATTTTGGGTAGCAAATGTTGAAACAGAACAATGCTAAATAGCTGCAAAGCTCAACAAGTTGAATGACATGGACTAGGAAGAGAAAAAGTTGTACTGGCACAAAATCCTTACAAAAAATGTCAAAACTACAATTGCTTTTGTTTTAGAACAGTGTGGTAACAAGTTCAGACAACCACAGATCCTCCAGGCCAGCATACCAAAAAAAAACGTATGCTGTGTCTTTGGCACACTTACCTTGTCCCCAGTAAGCCCCAAGTACTAATGCAGACCCACAAAGTGAACTCACACAGCCAGTCTGGAACCCTCAAATTCAAGTGAGTGGAAATGACAGCCTAAAACTTTACACTGTCTAGCCATAAATGAGCAAAGCCTTCCTCTCTAACATGACTTCTTTTCTACTATTTAATTACAACAACAGTACTTGCCTTCTCCATTCATAGCCTCAGTCTCCCCTGAACTTAATTTTCCCTGTGATATCTTCTGAGCTGTCTAGTACCATTAAGTAAGTATATATTTTTTGTTTTATTCACTTAATACTTTAATCATCCCAATTTACAATTCAATGTTCTAATATAATTTAGGAAAAGGCCTGATATGAGACATAGAAAAGCAAGCCTATGAGTGTAAAGTTTAAAAGAATGTGCCTATTCTTAAGCTTTCACATGTTTTCTCAATTTTCATATTTATAAATTTTAATTCTTTTTTCAGAGTTGTTTCAACTCTGACAAGCAAAATAGAATTGAAGCAAGACTCACAAATAATTTAGCCACCCCACCTTAGAAAAATAAACTTAGCTTGCATATATACACTGAAAATATAAGTACATTAGAAATACATTTTCATCATTTCAAAGCAGTTAACTTCTTTGAAACTGCATGCTGGAGATGATGGGGCTTACCACACTTAGTAGGGCAACTATATCCATCTTGGAACTCTATTAAAGTCAGTTTTATAACTGTGAACTTGGTAAACATACAAGCAATTTTATCTTGCTTTTCCATGAAGACAAGAATTGCATTAGGACACTGGTGAACTATGCAACAATAACAATCTGTTAATTTAGACAAGCTAGGTATCTAACAGTTTACAAATATGTTCTGGAATGGCTTTTGTTGGGTGAAAGACTATTTATATGTTTCCAAACATTACCATCTCATAAGGATTTCAGTCTAAATTAGGTCTGGCTATGAACCAGCAAAAGAAGCTCAGAATAACTATGATTAATTTCTTCTCATTTTATTCCATCAAACTGTTTCCACATGTTACTACAGGGAAAGTATTCTTTTACACATATCAAACTGCTTTCCAGGAAGGGCATTCACAGCCATCTACAGTGTGAAAAAAAAAAAATACAGATATAAATACAGTATCTCTTATGCATGACACAGGTAGAAACCTGCATTTCTATTCAGACATTTGCATTTAAACTAATTGTATCTACAGTAATCAACATACTTCAGACACATTCTGTAGTTACCCTTTAAATTAGAAGAATTGTCTCTACTGAAATATTTCTTTTTTCAAATTTATCAAACAGAACCTTCAAAGCAAAATTCAAAAACTTAATTATAAGATTAAAATATTTCACATATTTAAGAGGATGTTCTTTTCAGATTTCTTCTATATCTAATAAAACAAAGGCATACCATTTTTGTAAAATAAAGCAATTAGAGAATTACTTCTAATGCACATTTAAGGTATAGCATTAAAATACCATTTCTTAACCTTATCTTCTTATGTTTCTTTTTTTTTTTTTTTGCTTTTCATTTTCTGTATTTTATATCTAGCTCTTACCTAGGACTATCTTTTTTTTCTCTATAACCAAAATTCTTAATCTATTAGAAGTTTTATGACTCCAGTGCAGAGATTAAAGATTTAAGGTATTTCTTCTTCCAATCTACAGAAATCCTAGCAAAACAACTCTATTTCAATGGACAAGATGGAGGCAGAAACAAAGCCATGACACAAACCATAAGCCACCACTCCTCTACAGAAGTGCAGTTGAAAACAACAATTCAACTATGCAAGCAAAGTTTTCTAAACTTAGGTGTGAACATTTCTTCAAGCCCAAACTAGCCAAGCTTCCAAACGGAACTGATACAAGCCTGCACATAGTCCTCAGAGTTCATAACCTCATTCTGCACCCAGAACAGATCTACCTTCTGGATAGCAAGGCAAGGCAGTAGTTCAGTTGCATGGTTTCAACTCAAACCTGTCACCATCTGCCCCCATAACTCATTCTGTAAATGCTAGGCCCAAATGATCCCTCAAACCAGCTGCACACTTCTCTTCAAGGACCAGATCCAGCATGGAGTCAGTCAGGACTACAGGACAAGCAAGATGACTCAGGAAAGAACAGCACACCACAATAAAGGTAGAGGTACTCTCATCAGCGTGCAGAAACATAAATCTGAGTTCAGGGCATAACATACTTTCACCCACACTCACACCCAGACTCTCCCATGTAACACAGACATAACTTGTGTGACTGTGCTGTGGTGGGACCACGTTCCTTCTACCTATTCCTCCTTCTGACAAACAAGCACAATCTGTAACCTGGGCTGTGCATCCTGTAGAAATTAAGGTTGAAGGAACAGGATTACCTTCTTTCTGCAAGGGTATCTTCTGCCTGTATATTCTTTATTAAAAAGTGTAATTCTTAAACTACCTCATTTTGAATTTTGCTGGAAACAAAACAAAAATAAACAACAACAACAAAAAAAAACCACCTAAAACCAAAATTCATAATTCTTATGAGTATGGCATGTTTGATTCTCATTAACGAGCACTAAAATTTCTTTTATGTAGGCAGTATCACCAGCCAGTGCAATTTCAGCTATCATGACACATTTGCACCAGCAGCTTTTAATTGCCCAAGGACAGAACTGGTTGAAATGTTAAACAAGCCTAGTCTTACACAGATATTAAACCTAATCATCAGCTAGACAAAAAGAAGGTTAATTAGAACACATGTAAGGAGTTTTGAATGCTATGAAAAAAAGGCTTGTATGCTAAACTTCACCTAATTACCTTAAAGTCTGTTTACCCAGATGGCTAGAAGCAACAGTCAAACTCACTAAAATTGGGCACATGTTAATCTTAAACCAACACCAGGAAGGAAGAAGTTATAATTGTGTTTATTCCTAGCTGAAAGAGAGGGGATGTTTAATCAGAAATTTAATATACACTTTGATCCAATGTTAATGAGCTGACACTATGTTGTACATTGAAATGACTTCAAAGGCATAGGATGCCTTAAACAAATGCAATGTATATTTATGGCACTGTTTAAGAAAAAGAAAACATTTCTTCTAATGAGGTCACCTTTATCAGAATATACTATCTGAGTAACTGGGGATAGCATATGTACATCGAGACATGTCAGAGCCCCAGTTAGCCCAGCAAACTAAGGAAGATAACAGCAACTGTTGCTCAAAAATTAAGATCTCACATGTTCTTTTGTACTTTACATAATTTCTGTTCTTTTGTATTTAATGCCTTTACTTCTAAGCATCAGTAAATATTGTTTTGGTCTTATCAACCACATGCTAAATTCTAAATGTTATTCTGTGGAACAAATAAGATTTCTCAGAGAAAATAGGAAAGATTCCCCTCAAAAAGACAGAATATTAGCATACAAAAATGAAAAAAAAAATACACAGATGTTTAAAGTAGAGGAAAGAAGCAGTACTAGGTGTATCACAGGCTGCAATTTTTCAACACACAGCACTGAAAACAAGCTCAAAAATGTACTGTAAGTGCAAAAGAAGCAAAACCTAGTACTTATGAACTAAGGAAAAGAGAAGCTCTGCAAACAATAACACAACATTTATGTGAATATTTGATTTTATATTAGAATTGGATTTTTTTTAAAAAAAGCAGACTGAAAGCAAGCCATAAAAATGTCATTTATGTTGCTCTTATATCATGAATTACTGACATAAGTTTATAAGTATATAAGACATAAAGCATAAACTTACAAAAGTTCCCAGGATTAAACCAATATATACATTTTCAACGTGTCATACAAATTACATAGCATTTCTTCTATATAGCATCTTCTATTATAGTGTATTCTTTATCTGTGCATTTCTTGTGAGAATTCAAGAATGGTCAAGGAAGTTAGTGTTTCCCATAGACACAATAGTACATTACATTACATAAAATATATTTTGTCATATTATTAGCCAAAAAAGGTCTTACTACTGTAATCAACATATTTAACAACCTTTTTTATCACATTGCAGTAACTGGAAATGTTTAATGGCATTCTCTCATGTAATAAGGTTGGGTTTTTTTTCTTTTCGATAGATCTAAAAAAATATTTTAAAGTTTGGTATAGAGTCTATATAATGTTACTAAATATCAATATTAAGTATATGATGAAGACCCCACATGGCATCCCCCACCTAAAGAGCAGCACATGCTGGTATAGAGCTTCAGGCCTTTCTTATGACCTATTTATTCTTTTCAGTTGTCAGCAACAGTTGTACATTATACACAATTATGTGGGATTCTATAAGATGTATAATTCGCTCTAAGCAATTCAATTATTTCAAAGCAAATCACGTGGCCAGTATCCCACCATCAGTTTTTATTATTTTTTGAAGCATTTTAAAGCATACTTACAGCTTTATATTTTCATACAATACGACTGATGCTAAGAGCTACCAGCACTTTCTTGCTCTAACTTGTGCTATACTGCAAATCTAGGTGGCAAAATTTAAACAAATCATCTTCTCTAAAAATTAATAAAACACAAAACCAGTAATTTTGCCACTAAAATTAACATGAATGTTTCTTTTACTTTGACTGTATAGTATTACCTTGCATTAACAAGTAATGAAGCATAACTCACAGTCAGCAAGACATCCTTTATACTCCAAATATTGATTTACATCACAAACAGCCATCAATGAGTGTGCACTCTGCCGCAAAGGACTTTGCATGTTACAGTAAATCAATATAAGAATGAGTTAGCACTTGTATTCAGTGGAGCAGAAATCTTAATGCAATTGCCACAGGAGTTAAAATTGTTTTTAAGAAGTTTATACTTTAAGAAGAATATTTTAAACTCCAGACAGCATGCATCATTACAAAATCAACAACACCATGATGTGAAAGCTACTGATCCACTGCATATCATTAAACACGATTTGCATCATTTTATGAAGAAGAAAAAAAAAACTCAATGTGTTGTAGGAAGAGTCTTGCACAATTTAATCAACCAAATGCAAAACTGCAATGTTTAATTAATAACTCTTTCCCACGCATAGAGTCCTGACCAACCAAACCCCACAGGCACCAAAGTTTGTGGTCATGCAGGGCCCTAAGCAACTCTGCACTTGCTTATCAAATGTCTTTGCCTCATGAACTTGCTCAGCTGCTTCTCTCAGAATTGCTTCTGCCTCTCCTTGCAGGAAACTTTGGACTCAAGTTTCTTTTCCTTACAGCCCATTAAATTCAAAATTTCAAGTCACCTCTTCATACAGGCTTCATCTAACACCTTCTGTTATCAAGGGCCTTGTAAAATGGACTATTACACCTTACCATGTCATTTTGGCTCAAAGAGTGACTTTAATACATGTATGTGTGGATTTGATACCTCACCAATTCTCTCCCACATGCCCCAAGGCTCCTCGAGGCAGTTTTAGTTCTTTCTGTACTACAGCCCACTTACTTCTTGGAAACAGGAGGATAAGCACATAACCAGTCCAACAAACGATTACAGCATATGAAATAGGCCAAGCTGCTTTCAGAAGCTTCACCTAACCTGCAGGGCTGCTGTTGTCCTTGCCACAACCACCCAGATCACAAACTCAGCCAAAATGCAGCTGGGAATATTTCTGCTTGAAAATTCAGACAATCTTTCTTTTCATTATAATATTTGGTGAAAAGGGTAAAATGTACATATCTAATCCTAAGTCATAGAGGTATGGCTAAGGACCTCTTCCAGATCTTGCCATGTAGATGTTGCTATAATGATCCAAGGCTTTTATTCAGCTTCTCACACATGCTGGATAAGATTTCCCTTATTTTAAGTACTATCCTTTAAACCTTTTATCTGCTGCAGGAAGGATAAATCTAAGTGCTAAATAGACACATCTTTGCTAAAGGCTGCTTCATTTCCCAAATGTAATATTGTTTTCTCAGATAAAGCATATAGATTTTAACTAGCCTCAAATCAATAGCAGGATCATATATGTTGTTTCTCTAAATTTAAAGGAGGTACATTTTATAGACATTACATAAAATGACCCCAACAACCACTTCAGTACAGGAAACTATGCTCAGAATTCATTGTCATGACAAACTAACCCTATCTAAAAAAATTAAAAAAATAAAAAAAGGAAGGTAAAAATAAATGTGTACAGACTTCCAGCAGCTAAAAAGTGGTGGATAAAGCCACCTTTTAAAAATACTAGCTGTGTTAGTACTAGGTAGGTGCTGTTAGTACAACACATAAATGCTGCAAAGAAAAAAGGGAGATTATAATTTAAGTTTCTGACTATGATTTATATATTTCAGTTGGCCAGGTTGCAACCTTCATAAAAAATGCAGTGAACCACCTAAATCACTTAAATTGAGACTGGGAAATGACAGAGCTGATTTTCCCCTTACCAAAGCCCTCCCACCATCAAGCATTACATCTTGTTAGGACTAAGACTACAAGTATTTACTAACAATGCATTAGTTCTCCATTCAACATGGAAAACAATTAACAACTTAGCTGAGAAGGTTTTAATTTCTATGGGACCAAAAATGCCATAAGCTATGGAAACATCACTATGCTTTCAATAGCTATCCATTGAAAGGAAAAATGCATTGTATAACCGTTATTTGTACATCAGCAAAACTACACTTCATTTCTTCACACATTCAGGGCTACTAAGGAGCTTCTGATCTTTACATTAATATAGAATCAGAGAATAGTTTGGGTTGCAAGGGACCTTTAAGGGTCACGTAATCCAACCCTGCTGCAATGAGCACAGATGTCTTAAACTCTGATGAGATCAGGTTGCTCAGAGCTTTGTTCAACTGGACCTTGACTGTTTCAAGGGATGGGGCATCCATCATCTCTTTGGGAAAACTTCTTTCTGTTTCACCACCCGCACTCCAAAAAAATATTTGTCTCTATCTAGTCTGAATCTATTCTTTGTAAGCTTTAAAATCATTATCACTTGTCCCTGCTAACAAGTTTGCCCCCATCTCTCATACAAGCCCCCTTCAAGTAGTGAGAGGTCACAATAAGGTCTCTCTGGAGCTCTCTTGTCCAGGTTAATTGACCCTTACTCTCACTCCTTTGTTGCAGGAGATGTTCAATCCATCTCATCATTTCTGTGGCTCTCTACTGGACCTGCCCCAACTGTGCCCCAACAGGTCCACATCTTTCTTGTGCTGAGGGCTCCAATGCCAGATGCAGTGTTCCAGGTGGGTTCTCACAACAGTGGAGTAGAGGAACATAAACACTTCCCTGGACCTGCTGGCCACCTCTCCTGGCCCACAACACAGATGGCTTTTGGCCTGTAAGTGCATTCTGTCACCTCATGACTAGCTTTGCATCCACCTCAAGTCCTTTTCTGAAGTGTCCTCTCAATCCTTTCATCCCCCAGCCTTTATTGATACTAAGAATTACCCCAGTCAGGTCTCAGGAGCTTGCACTTGGCTATGTTGAACCTCAGTGTTCACACAGGACAATTCTTGAGCTTGTCCAGATCCCTCTAGATGGCATCCATCCCTCAGGCATATCAACCACACCACTCACCTCAGCACCATCTATATATTTGCTCAGGTGCACCTGATCCTAATGTGTCCACGTTAATGATGAAGATATTAAAGAGCACTGTTTCCAGTATGGACCCCTGAGGGACACCACTTGTCACCAGCCTCCATCTGGACATTGAGGTGTTCACCATTACTCTCTAGACGCAGCCATCCAACCAAGTCCTCATCCACTGAACAGTCCACCCATCAAATCCTTCTTTCTCCAATTTAGAGAAAAGGAGATTGTGGATGACTGTGTCAAAGGCCTTAGGGAAGACCAGAGAGGCAACACCCATAGCTCTTCCTTCTTCCACTGATGTAGTCATTCCATCACAGAGGGCCACAAGGTTGGTTGGGCAGGACTGGCCCTCGGTGAAGCCATAATGGCGCTCTCTAATTGCCTCCCTGCCCTCCATGTGCCTTAGGCTAACAGCATGTAGGTCTTAGAATGTTATTTTATTCTCAAATTTATGAATAACACACCCACAATTCTGACATTTTACACTGACATTAGGCACTCTCCTAATAAACAAAACTCATTCAATTCGAGTCAAGATGGTAATATGCCATCAGTTCTCGATTCTGTTTTTGCACAGGGGGCTGACAGGACAGTGAGAGTCCCCCAAAGCACCAACCACACAATGAAAGCAGAACTTCTGAGAACACAGGCAGAGGATAACTTCAGATGAACCAGTGTATATGAATCAAAAAATGGTCTTGTCACTGATGCAGGCTTTGCAGCTGGCTAAAATCAGTCTTGGAATATGTCAAAGAGGACAAAAAACGTGTAAGATACTCTATATACGGCAAAACCAGAAGAGATAAAAAAACAAAAAGATAAATGGTCCAAGAGAAAAAGTTAAAAGAAAGATCAGAGGTGGCAGAACCACTCCAGCATCCTGTCCCCATTCAAGTACACCCCATCAGATCATCTTATTTATCCACACAAGTCCTCCTTTACCATCAGAGGAGAAAAAGAGGTGGGTTTTGGTTTGCTACCCACTAAGCAATTATGTAACTCACCAACCATAGATGGCAAAATAAACAGGTGAAAGAGGATCCACAGGGGTCCATGTTTTCAGCTCCAGTCTTCCACTACAGTAAGAGTGATAATGGAAGCACAAGAGGAAGAGACTGAGCACAACACGTGGTGTTTCCTGTCTGGGGTACTACTTTGACTGACTGCCTCTGTGAGTAGGAGTCCACAAGCCTGAGTACCACTGTACAGCTTTATAGGCATGAAAGCTTTGTTCAGGTCCTTGCTAAAGCTCAGAATAAAGTAATGATGTTAGACAGCTTCCAGAAACCAGCTTTTAAGAATGCCATTTTGACTTAGTCCTTTCAACATAACATGTTGTACGTTCAAATCTAGTTTATGTTAACTAGAGGAGAAAAAAAGACTTTGGATGGGCCTACTTTCTGTAAACTTTCAATAGCAGAACTGGCAGGTTCTGCCCCCCCCACCTTCCTGATTTCTTTTCCATGTAAGTATTTTTCATTTTAGTTATGTTGTTTAAAATGCAATGTTGGCAATGAGATATTGCTAGAGGCTTTGGACTGATGCCTTCTGAAGCTTCCACTTTTCCCAACTTTTACTAGCTGTAAAGAATTTGTTTCTAGAAACATATAATTTTAATTGCAAAATTACCCCAAAAATGTAAATGGAATTTAATTGGTTACAAAGTAACATTTTTACATAATCAAGAAGTTGTTTGGGGGGTTTAAGGCATAATTTATTAGTTCTGGTTAAGGTATACACATTTTTATTCCCACAGGCAAATAACAAACTGATTAGTAAGTGTAATAAAGCAGTTTATTTGTCTGACAATTGGCAGCTAGAAGTGAAGTAACTTACTTGATCAATTGCCATTTTAAAGAACATTAAAGCTTCTTGTAATTATGTTATCTATATGGTATGCAGACATATAACAATATAGCGTTACCCTTATTAACACAAGTCATTTAATATGATGTTTCTGCCAGGTTTTGTACCTTTCTACATAATGCAAGAGGAAGTAATTACTTTCTGTACTGAAAGATTGAAGAACTCACAGCCTTTTAGATATGCAAAGAATTTAACCATAGGAAGAACTGAACATGATAGCTGCTCTCGATCAATTTTTTTTAATATTCAAAACCATGCATACCAGTTTTGAGAAAGTCACAGCTTTCCATTTAGTTCTTCAGAATTCTGAAGTTCTGAAGTGGAAACAGCTAGCTGTCTGTCTCTGGGACGGTGGTTTTCCAATTTGTTACAATAAATGAAATTTTTCTCATATTCCTTAATTGAATTAGTTTGTCAGGTAACATCAACAGCACGCAGCTCTTAGCACACACCTCTCTGATGGCTCTCACTGAATTCAGTGGATCTAAGCAGCACAGAAAGCCACCACAGAGCAAATGATCACCATACACATTTCAGACAAATACAACAGAATAGACTATAATACATGTATAGAGTCACCTTTTGAGACCAAATGATACTTCAGAGACCCAGGTTAGGAAATATTTACCAGTCAGAAGTTCAGATGAACTAGAGCACACTGACTTGAGAAGGCCAATGGAGATGGCCTTGGTTCCTCCTACTTTTTTACTGAAAATACCTTACAACCGTTTAAAAAGAAAACCGGGAGAAAATATTATATTAAAATCACAAAATTTTCAGGAAAGAAGTGAACAAGTTAAAATCAAATGAGGTACAACATACCTTAACATGCAAAGACAAACACAAACATATTCAGAAAAGTTATTCTCATTTCAACCCAAAACCAGTAAAATTAACTCCATTCTTCTATCACTCTCAAAGAATCACATTTAAAACTGATTTACAAAGAGGATTTATTTTAAAGCCTTTGACAGAGAATCAATTCTGAAATGCTACCTTGTGCTATATGAGAAAGGTCAAAAACCTTGTTAAAATTCTAACAGAAATTAATTTTTAATGACTGGAAACTTATGTTCTGTATCACTGAAAACTGGAGTGCAGAGTTTCTATTTTACTGCCATTTCTTATTAAACCTGTCTACAAAACTACAGGCCTACTAGGAAGAGGCTCAATATATTTAGATCTGCAACATAATGTTCTGAGAGACTTGACCTAATTTGATTTTCATAATAAATATTTTAACAAGCTACTCCCCTTCCACACTATGAACTTTTATAAAAAGGTGTATGAGCACTAAGAAAATACCACGTTTCATTATGCCACTGTCAAAGTTGTGAACCAGCTGTCAATTAGCTTATCTTGTACCACATTTTCTGGACGAGACAAGCAGTGGTACATTTCCGTAGTTTTCTAGTACCCAAACAATCTGCTATCTCTAATGACTTCTACCTCAAACCATGTCATTGATGCAAGGAAGCATTATGCTATCTTATTAACGGAGAATTCAAGAACAAGTTAAAGAGAGCAAATTTTGCAAACAAGCCTGTGGCTAAGTCGTGATTTCTTACATCTCTGACTTGGCCAGTCCATCTGACAGTTCCCCTTGTTGCTAGTGCATGGCTCTCCTATCCTTCTACTTGCATAACACAACTTCTACCAACTCTTCCCCTTCACATATCACTCACTTTCTCAGAAATCTTTCTGGCTTCTGTGGGAAATCTCAGTCCTCAGATGCAGTGATGAACAGGAGAATATCCAGCCTACAGCTGGAGGCTTCCCATTTACCCTGTTTTACAGCAGTTTGCAATGTTTACAGGTTCTAGCATTAACACAGAAACAGCTCTCCTGCTGCTTATTCAGGATTTGCATATAAGTTTGAGATGAAAACACAAAGTTTGCAACTCAACCAATGCAGTACACACACTCTTTGGCTATTATTAGTAATCACTAACAGAACTGCTCTAGCACTAGGTGGTAGTTCTGGATGGAAAAAAGGTAAACCATCATTATATAATCTACCTTTCAACTAACAAAGTGATGTTTGAATCAATCTCTTACTGACAGTGTCTATGGCAACAATTATTCCCTGTAGCAAATAATACCTGCAGCATTTTAAAATGTCAACCTCCCCCACCTAGCCTCTGCGCATAACAGGGAACCTGGATCTGTTCTACTTTAAAAAAGCCATCACACATAAATAAAATTGCTAGAAAATTCCTTAATTGATCAATCATGATTTTAAGTACAGTATAAACCACATTACAGAGTTGCATTGCAGTACAGTACATACCCCATGTTCTTTAGCAGCCATAACCACTTTTGAAACAATATCTTCTTCAACAAAAGGTCTCACAGCATCATGGATAATCACTACTTCTGGCTTCTGGAGCAAACGGCTGGAAAATTCATTCTTTGCAAATACTTTCAGTCCATTGAATATTGACCGGTGACGAGTTATTCCACCTTCTACTACTGTAACTCTTTTGTGACCATATTTTTCAATTATAGTCTTCATTGTTTCAATATTTTCAGGAGAGACCACCACAATAATGTCAGATATCCAACTTATCCTAGAAAAACCAGTACAAAACCAGAGAAAACACACATGAATGACTAAATAAAAGTGGAGATATATGAAACAAAGAAAATCATAACAACAAAAATTTCAATATGGCTAAATAAAGCATCTCTTGATATACTCAAGTCTATGCTTTTGTACTCCACTCCTATAGGGAGAGCTATGACAGAAGATTTATACCAATAACACTGGAGTTCTGGGAATGGACTTTCTTCCAACAACAACTTTGCAGAGGAGCACATTCTGATAACTCTTCAAAAGCCTTCAAAACATTTCTTACTCTAGCATCATTCCTAATTTCAAAGATAACTTCTAAATCAAATAGTGACAGTTTGCTAATCAGTTTCTAATAAACTGGTAAATCCTGTGGCCTGGAATACTCCAGGTTCTAGTAAAGTACATGGTGTACAAGCGAATAAGATAATCAAGAAAAAGTCTGAAACAAAGATCAATATCAAGACAGGCATGAGCTGTAAATGACAGAATGATAATGACTGAAAAGCCTAACATTTTAATGTTGACAGGAAACATACTGGTAGTTTGAAAAAGATACATATATTTATAAACACAAAGGTTTATGTTGTAGAAAGCCAGAAAAACATAAAAACATAGCTGTGCTAGTTAAGAATACCATACCAAAATACATTTTTAGAGATCCCAAGATTTTACTGTTGGTATCAGACTAACTCTACAACTGAGGGTTGTGTGAGGGGAAGTGAATGACCCACAGACCACAAGATTAAAACCAGTCACAACTGAAGCTAGGTGGAAATCATACTTCTGTCAAAGTATCTAGGAATACAAAGTCTAGTCATATGTGCATACTGTACTTCAAAACAACAGAAATATCATCATTCAAATCCATTGTAGTGTCTTTTCTTCTAAATGCCTATGTAGAGAACATAATTGTTTTGTTCCCTTTCTGTGTCTTCACAGATGGCAGAAGAGCTTTTTAGCACCTCAGATAAGAAACTCATCAGATGAGGAATGATTAAAAAAAATTACTATATTGAAATTGCCCATGTGTAGCTTACATATCCAACTAGGGAGAGAGACAAGTACAATACACTGTCTCAACTAGAAGTAGTAAAGCCACTGAAATATTGCAGACACAAGAAGAACTATGATACTAAAAACTAAATATTTCCAGTTAGAAGAGGAAGAAACTCACAGTTAAGAAATACACAGGCTCAAGCTACTGATTTCTGCAATGACACATGAGAAGGCCTTGCCTGGAAACTATCCTTACCTCAAAAGCAAAATTAATCTGTGTTACCAAGCAGTCACCTAGTACTGTGTGAAACAACACAGCATCTTCCATCTTATGTATGGGGGTGTGGGGAAGTTGTAATTACTAATACTCCATGGAAAACTATTTCAATGAATTGTAAAATAACTATTTCAAATAAAGTGCTATTAAAATTCTTCAAAAGAAAAATACTTGTCCTTAGGTTCATTTTACTATTAGCAAAGGCAGAAAACACAGCCAAACCAACATATTCTCAGCATTCTTAAAGTATTGAAGTGGGTCAAATGTAAAATCTGAAGTCATGTGGTTTCAAGTTTCATTTCAATTTGTCACTCACCACAGGTCCATCAAAAGGTTTAAAAAACTCTCATATGATTTCTGGCATACTCATATATTTAACTACAAAATGTAGGACTTCAGCTTGGAAGTTTTCTAGAGCAAACTAACTGGATTCATCTCAGTTCTTTTAAACACTCAGAGTCTGTCGATTAAACAAAGCACAATTCAAGAAGAGCTATTTCACACTAAATGAGAACAAGAGCTCTGCATTTCGATTTTCAGAATGACTGTAGCATTACACAGTACCCAGAAACTGGACAGTCTCCACAGCCACTGTGACTGTGCAAGAAGAGCACTGACATTGCCCTTTCTGGAGTCAAATGAAACAGATTATGAGGCAACTGAGTAGAACTCAGCATCTCTAAGGAGCGGAGAAGAGAACACAAGTACTGGCCAGCCTGTGATAAATCTCTGCACAGAGGGGGTGGAATGGCTCAAGGCCTCCAGTGGTACAATACACCAAAAAGTGACAGGATGCGGTCACAGCTCCACCCTGTGTCTGCATAAACACATTTGTAAACTTGAGTATGTCCTCCTTAAACTCATTCGGGACCCACGTTCTCTCATTAGGGCTGGGATTTAGAGATATGACATATTCATGTAAGAGCATAAAGGTATCCTCTAGATTGATTACATACAGAACAACTTAGGTTTTGTCCCACGAAAACTCATGAAAAGTACTAATTCAGTAAAGTATGCCACACATTTTAATGAATGAGAGCTGTGCACCACACAGGTTGCTTGCTCTTCTGAAGATCTGCTTATGGAAATGTGGCAAAATGTTTTAAAGGAGTAGAAAGATATCAGTATACACTCAGTCTGGCAGTAAATGAATCTTTTATCCCCTCTCTCAATTTGTCACATCCTTTCTTTCAGAAAGATTTCATACTAAAATAATAATCTATACAGGAGCTGCTCAAATCCAGTTTAAAAACACCATTTCAATTTTATAACTGCAACATTGTATCGACCTTCAGAAAGAATCAGCACGACATGTGAAAAAGATCACAATGCTGTACCCCAACGTGCTGTAACAACACACAAGCCTAGGGCTTCCATACAACATAAGTGGTTCCAAAGTGGAAAATCAAGTCTGACCAAATGAAACAAAATGACAAGCCGAGGTACAATCACTTTACAAGTGCCTTGGGAGGACCCCTATACTCACAGAAAGCAAACAATGAGGCAGGAAAGGACTATATGTTTGTTTCCTGCAGCTATCCTTCTCGTCATCACCTACATATAGATTTACTGCCTAGTAGAAAATAGTATTGTTCCATTAAATTTCAAACAGAACTACACTTACACTAGCCGAGCTAGAACTGAAAGCAGGGGAGCTCATTAACTCAGCAACTGATCAAGTTATTCCTTCAAAACACAGGGTGCAGAGGAAATGAAACTAACCCACTTTGAAACTGTATCACCTAAATGGCACGCTGAGGTACAAATGTGACCCAGGTTTAACCCTCTACCAGCACACTCACATGGAAACCAGTGCTGAAATCTAATATAAGGCTTAAATACTCACACTCAGTCTCTTGCAACTCTCACTCTGCCACCAAAAAAAAAATATTCAATATAACCTACTGAGACCTGCAAAACAAGGCCAGAACCCGGCAGTTGCTGCTGAGACGGCTTTAGCAGCGTTAAACAGCATCTTGCACTGACACAGAAACTTTCAGAGGTGCAAGATAAATCATGATATTACTTTTGCTAACCTTATTAAAAACAAAAGGAGAAAAGGAAGGATCAAGAACAAAATGCTTTTGCAGAATGCAAGCATAATTTCCTTCTGCTCCATAACAGCTTTGTTTTGAATTGATTGATACATTAAAAAATATATTAATACAAATGTATCTCTTACAGTACAAAAATGGAAACAGAAAGCTTGTACAGTATGCTAAGAAAGTTTGGAGGATCTCATGTACAGAAGCCATTCAATTTTTTCCAAGGCTAAAATGTTCCTTATGAGTCAGACATGATAAAAAAGATACATCCATAAAATTTGCTGCAACTATTTTTTGCTCATAAGTTATTTTAAAAAATAGCTAATGACTGGACAAAAAAAAAAGTATCAGAGTAGATCCATTTAACAAAACTGTAATTGTGTGACCTATAGAGCCAGTGAATATACATCAATCAATGGAGAAAAATATCTGGCAAATAACTATCTGTGCAAGACACTTCCAAAGAAGTGCTGCTTTGGGAGCTTCCCCAGGGGATTTTAAGAGACCTTCTCCTGATTTGAGATACTACAATAAAGAAAACAAAGCTGTCTGAAACCTTTATGGAAAATTTTAATTCTGCCAGTGAAGATACTAACTCTGCTTTCCTCTTATAACTACTCATTGTACTTGCAACAACTGGCGAAATGTGAGCACAGCAAGAATAGCAGCAGCACATTTGTTCCACCGCAATTTTAAAATCAGTCTTTACCTTTGTTTGTTTTCCTTTTCCTCTCTACAGATTTAGTAAAATATGCATGCACATGTGCATGCACAAAGCTAAGATTCCTCCCTGTCTCAGAAAAAAGAATTGAAAACATTCTAAACAAACATATGTACACAAAGAAAAAAAATCAGAATAAGGAAAAACTCTGCTAGTTGTTACAGAAGCAAAAACAAGGAATGCCATTCTAAATCAATTGAACTTGTCGCAAAAGCCTTACTTAGTTCAACAAAAGCAGAAACAAATCCAATGGGAAAAAGAGATATTTAAGTTTTCTAAAACATTTTAATTTTAGCCCGAAGGTGGGGCCTGACCTTCCTATCAGTGCCACTGCACTGGCAATTAAAACCAATGATTTCTCCTTATCCTGGTTTTGTTCACCTCTTCCTCAGGGAATCATCTGTGATTATTATTGGCAGGCCAGTGTTCTACATGCTGTTATCCTACACAACAGGATGTAGTGCTTATTCATTCATGTCTGCTCTTATCTCATCTGCCCATTTTTCCATATTGATATTTAAGAGTCTCACTACTTTCACTGAACAGCAAAAAAAATCTTTTTCTACTGATCTTTAAAAAGCACATGCAAAACAGCTGCATTGCCTTGAACTACTCATGTATTTCTGTCTGCTACCACTTTTCCAGATTTAAAAAAGCTCCAAAATAACCACGCTAGCTGAGATGTCCAGTTCAACAGAAGTTATTACCGGCTAATGAGTCAATGATCCATTCAATTACATCAGGTAAACAACAGACATAAGAAGATAGTTTCAAGCTAAACACAAAATCTGCCATTTCTGGGTAGATTATGTGATAAATGGCAGTTCCTCAATAATGCATTGTGCTTACATTTGCACAAAGTAGGAATGAGGTACATCATTTCAGTTTCAGTTTCAGAGCCAGAAGTAAAAGAGTTGAGGTGAAAATGAAAGCCATCCCAAGCTTTGGAGTACATCTGTTCCCAGCTCCTCATACACATCTATACCAGTCAACACTCCAATTCAGCAGAGGTGGCAGGAAGCTCTGCCTGCCAGAGCACTGGCAGCAGTTACTGTGCTCCTAAGCAAAACCACCAAGTTGTTACTCTCACAATGAAACTCGATTGAACTGTACAACTAGATAGCAACCTTTTAATTTTTTTGCAGCTTTAGGACAAATATAATACTGTTATTCAAAGTATGGCTATTTTCTCAGAGCTTACTGGAAGTAAAAATAAAGTTGGGGGGGTTTTTTAAATGTATAACATTTCCTTCCCAAACTTCACTCTGTTCTTTTTTCCAGGTCTCCAATATACTGAGTGAGGATATAATTCTTCTCTGTAGATTCCCATGACATTTTGGCAGAAATTACAGCTGTGGCAAGTTTTGGATTGGACGCTTGCTTACTGATGTGCTCAGCTTTGCAACTGGTTGCTGTTGAAAATTAAATAAAGAAAACAAGTAGTATTTCTTTCATAAAGTAACAAGTGACCTGAGGGAAGCCTGTCTGGGTGGGAATGGAAAAAGACTTCCAATTTTGAAGTTGTACAAGTTTCCATGTGTTAAGAATTTTGGGAGATGCTGGCAAATTTCTTTCTTTCACCAATCTCCACTCCTTCCCATTTATTCTCTCCAAAAATCTAAAGGTTTGCTTTCCTACAAGTTACTACAACACATCCAGAATTCTCTTTGACACTCTGCTCCTACCTGTGGTGCTTCAAGTGACACTAGATACAAGACTCACATTATGTTAATATTTGACAATAATATATTAACTGTCAGTCACATGCCTAGAACTCAACAGCTTTATGGAAAGGAAAAGCCTGGCTGCTAAGAAATCCCATTACTTTAATCCTTTGCTCCAACATGGAATCATAGAATGTTAAGGGTTGGAAGGCACCCTAAAGATCATTTAACCCCAAGCCCCCTGCCAAGGGCAGGGACACTTCACACTAGGCCAGATTGCTCAAGGCCTTATCCAACCTGACCTTGAACACTCCCTGATGGGGCACCCAAAACTTTCCTGGGAAACCTGTTCCAGTGCCTCATGACCCTAACAATAAAGAGTTTCTTCCTAATAACTAACCTAAATTTCCCATCTTTCAATTTTTACCCATTATTCCTTGAGGTATCACTACAATATAAACATGGAAAAGTTACATGTGCACCTTTACACTGCCTCAGCCATCACCTTCTAGTCCAGCAACTACAACTTACACATTTTTGCTTTGAACTTCCTGCTGATGCAAGGTGTTTTACCATTGGCAACAGTGGAAGGTAATGCAGTGCTGTACACCTCTGGGTTCATTCAGTCCATCATGAAGGGTGGATCATTTTTCGAGGCCTTTGGACATTATAAAGACCACCTCCAATGGCAATGGCAGAATAGATCTATTTTAGGGGCTGATAGATAGTCCTATGACTGTCTCTAAATTTGCAGTGGGCTCATAGCTCACCAAACCAGCGACTGCAGCCACATAAACCCTCGAGCTTCGAGACTGAAGGGCCTCGAGCAGGAGCCAAGGAATGCGGCACAGCCTCGACACACGGGCAGGGCTGGGGAAGGAGGGCGGAGAGGCACCCGGGATGGCGGCGCTGGAGCCAGGCTGGGCTGGGGAAGCGCCCAGGTCCCGCCCGGGACTTCTTCCCTCCTTCCCTTCCTGGTCTGCCCGGGCGGGCAGGGACGGAGAGACACCGCAACGCAAACCAGATCCGCCGGGGGTGCCCTGAGGCGAGAGCAGCGGGGCTGCCTGCGGCTCTCCGGG
>JAHLSL010000022.1:27813790-27830210 GCA_025920805.1 Petroica traversi
CGGCCCCGGCAGCGGGAGCGGAGCCCCGGCCGGAGCCGGGGCTGGGCCAGGCGGGGCTGCCGCCCACGGCTGCGGTGGAAGTGCCGCCGGTGGGATACTCACTGTTACGGTCGGATCCAGTGCTGGTGTAGTGCCTGCCGCCGTTCCTGGCTTGATTCAACGTGCTGTTGCTGCTTGGGCTCGCCGCAACGGGTTTAACAACGTGGGAATAAAGTATCTCTGTGGCATCGTTCTTGAAAGCCAAGTAGCTTCTCGTGAAGATGCAAGCCAGGAGAAAGCCATAGAAGTGAATGGCAGGGAGAAGCATGGCTGGTTCAGTCTCTGTCTGACAGAGCCGGATGAAATCTTTTCCTTCTGCTTCTTCTGTGTAACTGAAATTGCTCTTGAAGGTTTCCTTTATATATTCAGAGAGGTTTGGCATTCATTCAGGTGTAAAGTTGTGGATAGCTTCAGAATGAAAACCCACAAAAGGGGTGGGGTCCCTACATGAGCTGCGAAGACCTTTCACCAATAGGAGAGAAGACTGCAGTAAAGGAGGAGTTAGATGCACTAATTGCAGGATTCCTATTTGGGGCTTTTGAGGGTATCAGAAAACTCTTAGGCACCAGCACGCAGCAGCATTCAGGCTGAGACCTAGAGACTGCCGGCTCTGCCCTGCCATTCCCTACGGTCCTGCGTGCCTGGCACTTTCACGTGATGTGACTAACACGGTGCCAGAGCGAGTCTCTCCTGCCCAATTTATGCAAACTTATGTACCCTCTTCTCAAACTGAGATGAGCCCTAGAAGGATGCAAAAAATTATAGAACTTACAGAAGACTTCTAGTTACACAAATACTGTCTGCAGTATACCAAGAACATTTAAAAAAAATATTGTGAATAATTTAAAGCTGCCTCTAGATGCTTTAAATTATGCAGCTTTGATCAACAGGGAGTACTGCAAGGGAAATTACTTGGTTTAGGGGAATATTCTCTCCGTGGCGTGCAGAGCTATAAGTATGTATTTCTGTATCACCACACATAAAAAGTATCTCCTCTAGGCTCCTTAGTACAAACATATCCATGTTCATAGCCTCTCACCATGCTCATTCACCAAACTAGTCTTTTAAAATTTTGTACATTGCCTAGAGCATTCTTATATTTAAATGTATTCTTTCATGTGATAAAGGAAACAAAGAGAAAACATGCAAATCTTTTTTTCAAAATTTCAGAAGAATAATCCTTACTTTGGCATACTGTTTTATTGTGTCATGCACTTACTTGATTTTACATAAAATTACATGGCCCAGATACAAGCACCAGTGTAAACTGAGATGTTACCAATAGGCCAATGCTTGCCTGCGTCATGGTGAATGCTCTATAGATTTTCAATATAAATGAAACAACAGTGATCAATACTGAAATCTTTACTAACTCTAACTAGAAAGGAAACCTTTTTCTTGGGAAAAAGCACAGCCTTGAAGAAGGCCATATTATGTAAAGGTTAGACTCTAATCTCACTTACACTCTCTGTGATTGAGTTGATGTCTAAAGTCACACTGGATTTTATTGCTGTAATAAAATCAGAAGTGGAGCACAGGTTAGTTACATCTGTTGCCAGGACCAAAATCTCAGTTATTCAGAGAAGACAACTTTGTTTCATCCTAGTCACAAGCAGATATGCCAAACTGATAGCTTTTGCTTAATGGACACAGGAAAAACAGGAGTGTTGCAAGGTGAAGTGAGTTTTACTGGCAGAGCTGTGTGTGGGGAAGTTGAGTTGATTGTCTGCATCTATTATGATTAGCCCAACCCAGTTCTGGAATAACAAGAATGTTGCAAGGCAGAGTGAGATCTTTCAGCAGAGTAATGTATGGAGGAGTGGGATCGCTGCTAACCCCTTACGAAGCCCCAAGTTCACTCTCATGGAGCATCTAATCTAACCAGAAAAGAAAACATGTGCATTTTACCTTCCCTTAAAAAAATACAAGTTTTCTTAAGCAAATTATCAAAAAAGATATGTACATTACAGATCATTAATATTTGAGCTTTTTTTTTTTTTCAGCAGCAGTGAACCTTGTTGATGTTCAAGTCCTACTTCATTTTTTCTCATATTCACAGATCATACAGACCTTTACACATCTCACCTTCCCTGCAGGATTGTCTCTGTGCTGAACTGAGCCACCATAATTAAAAGGATGCAACCAGTTTTCCAGTTATCCACAGTACTTGTGTGTACCAGACAGGGGACCTCTTCCTAGTAGAGAGATTTTCCCACATTAGACTAGTCTTCAGAAAGTCAGGTTTCCTTGAGAGCTGGTTTTGTTTGTTTGTTTTTTGGGGGTTTTTTTGTTTGGTTTGTTTTTTTTTTTTTTTGGTTTTTTTTTTTAATTAAGACATATAATCTTATCACAGCGAAAGTGAATGGGACTTTGGAGTCATTACAGGGCTGGATCTACAAGAAGCTTGCTAGGCCTCAACCTTTTCAGCTTTCAATGAAAGCTAATGATCATCCTTTCAGATATAGTCTTCATGAAACCATTAACTTTGTCACGTACATCTCTTGGGCTTATCACTTAGAGAGGGAAGACCTCAAGAAAAGCCTCTCATAGCCTTTGTAAAGGAAAAGTTTGGCCCTGAATTTGCCACAGGAAAGATAATATAGATTACCTCATTTTTTCTGTGCACTAGACACAGAGTAGACATTTTCATTTTATTTGTATTTTCTACTTGTTACAAATATTGTACAAAAATAGTGTGATTTCAGTTCCTTGGTCAGTACTGTCAGCCTCCCTGATCTGAAAGGCAAGCAGGCTTCTGGGGAGTTTGTTAGTTAATTTGATTTATACTTTCTTTATCAAACCTAGAGCTTGCAGTCTTTCACTTTTTCTGAGTCTCCCTGAGAGAGATTAGAAATTGCTTGAAGGAATTCTGATCAGATAAATGTGATTATTCTTCCTCAGTGAACTTCAGAATCAAAAGTTGCTTAACTCAGAATGAGTTCCCAGACTTAAAATATATTTTGCTATCATTAGTTAGATGTTGTGATAAGTTCTGAAAGGTGAAGGCTCTAAGTTATCCTTGTTGCCTCCAAAATAGACTTATACAATATATAGTCTGTCCTCATTCTAGTAAGATTCGATGGTTTGTGTTGAACATTGCTCTGCTTAATCTGTAATATTGGCCATAAGGAATATATTACACAAGGCCTTTGAAGTCTGTACTGGCTTCCTTTTTGCCCCTGGGCACAACTCAGGATGTTCTTATTGATCTATAAAACTCTACGTGCTTTGAGTCCTAGGCAATAAATTCTCTCTCCTTTATCTTCCAGTATGATGCTTGAGATTAGCTGGGGCATACTGACTATACCTGAGTGTCGTAGAGGTTGAATGCTCAGTGTGAAGGGTCCAGGAGTCTGGATTTCACTGTTCCCAAGGATAAAAGAGAGCTTCATTCTGCTGCTTGGCATGGTGTAAAGGCCCTTGTTTATTCAGATGCTTGGAAAGTGACTGTGGGGAAGACACAGGGCAGAAACCCATTAACCAGATTAGTTGAAATGTTTATACATGTACCCAGGGATAAAGTGTTACATTTAACTGCACACTTTTTTCAACTTAACTGTTCCTCCTATCTTAACAGCCTTGCTTCTGAGGGATTCTAAATACAGTGGTAAAGACATCCATCACTCTTCAGCGAGAATGGTATCCAGAGTTATCTGCACATTAAATCTTGCTTTTTGCTTTTTCTGTGATAGAAAAACCACACTCTCTCAATGGATGTGGAATAATATAAGGCGTACGTTCCATAAAGATCCCAAAAGAGAATTCCCTTCTTCGTGGTCATTTATAAGTCTGTCAGGATCCCATTCTCCATGTTTCTTAGACACTCTAATGATGTCCAAAGGGCAAAGTTTTGTGCAGAGTGCACACACCTGTCTAGCAGCACAAAACAGCCACAGGGAACAGAAGAGTATGCACTGACAAGTACAAATGACTGCCAGAGAGCCTTGCAAACCACATGCAGGAAAAGGCCAGAATTAGAATGAAAGCATCATGGAAAGAAAGGTTCAAAATTTCAGCTTATATTTTTATTGTTACTTCCAAGAAGACCATTAGAGCACTGCACTTCTGACTTGTTTCAAAGCCAGATACTTTGAGAGAAGCATAGGCTCAGATAAATGACTGCAAAAAATAAGCTGACATTTATTACTTTGCACCTTAAAACAGAAATGACTGTCAGGCTATTTTCTGTTAAGCAATAAGTATATTAGTAATGTACTTCAAAGCTGCATAAAATGTGATTTGGAGATTGATAAGAGACCTTGTCTGAAAGTGAGGTAAAATTGTAATAAATGCAACTGCTGAGAACTTGTAAGATGTTGTGCAACAAGTTAGCATAGTTTTAAAGCTCATGTTAGAGAACCAAGATACCCTCCCATGCTGCAAATTCTAAAACCAAAGATTTTTTGAATACTGAGGTTTATCTATACTGACACTTTAATTTTCTCAGTAAATTACATTTGAGAAATTCAGTGGAAAACATCACATATATTCTCATTAATAAGAATTACTAATTAGTTCTGACTTACGCCTTCTTCATCTCCATATCTTCAGATGCCATATTACAATTTTATTTTTTTTCTGTAGCTCTTATACATAATGTAGAAAAAAAAAATAATTTAGGTCAGACCATGGCTTCAAAGGAGTAATTAATTACTTTTATAAAAAAAAATACATTAAGTAGACTGAAAAGGGGGAATTTTTTTTTTTTTAATTCTAGGAAAATTTACAGTACAGTGAAGAACTCTTCTTGAACATTTGCAGAAAGATTTTCAGACAAGTTTGAAGGCAATGTGGCTTATCATCCAAAACATATTTTATTATTTCTGCATATGTTGAAGAAAAAAGTGTACAAAAACATTTTTAAAATGAAAAGAAAAAAAGAGTAACAGCCTGTCCATTTGTGACAATGTTTTTGGAAACTCTTAGATGACACTGAAATGTAACACTTCTATTTTAAGGAAATTTAGGTCAGGAAAGATGGATTTATATTTTTTACTACACATAGACACTGAAATCAACTGGACTTTGGTATCTACATACTTTGCAAAGTGTTGCCCTAAGGAGTGAAAGTCCTATTGATTTTCAGTGAGCCAGTGACTTAAATGCTTTTGAAAATTTTACCCTCAGGTTAAAATTCTGAAACTCCTACTCAATGTTAAACAGGCAAAGTCCCATCAGCATGCCCCAGTTGCAAATAAAACAGAAACTGAGTAAAGGTTTTGAAGTCTGACTTGTTTCTTTATGTGTAATTAACTGAACTTTTAATATATCACTATGTTTCAGTAAACTGCTTTGTGTTTCTAATTATGTGGTCTGAAATGATTACAGTGTATTTAAAAAATGCACACTCTACTACAAACCAGCTAAGAAAATCTGGCACAGTGTCAGGATTTTCTAGGCAAACACTTGCCAAACCTGTTGTTAGATCCAAAGTCGTAATTTAAAAACAAGCCTACAAGGTATCTGGAAGAAGATCCCTCTTTCCTTCCTTCTGCTCCATCTCCCACTCCCTTTACAAGGAAATCACTTTGTGTTATCAAAACAGAACAGTTACTGACATTTGTCTCCTGGTAGGAAACTTATCCCTGCTACGTTCAGATTTTAGATTTGACTAGTGCACATTCTTGTTAAAGAAAAAATGTACCTTCACCAGGAATGATAGTGTCCAAATTCTTCAATCAGATAAACATGCACAACTCCCTGTTGAAATTAAGGAAGTTCCTGAGGGCAAAACCTGGCCTCAAATTAGAATTTTAATAATTGTAATACTGTGTAATCCTTTCTCTGCCAAGAGACAGAAATGGCCCATCCTGCACAAAAAATTCACAAGTTTACCACACACTCAGTATCAGGGTTTCACCCATGAACCACAATATAGTTGATCAAAATGTATAGAGCTTATTTTATTTAAAATTAATCAGTCCGATATGATGGTGCATTTGTACAGTACTGAGAATTTCTTATTTGCACATGTGGGATCTGCTATAATCCAGCAGATGTTTTCACATTATCGCCCCAGTTTTAAACACTGAGAACCTTAATTAGAATGGAAATCTATCTCTCTCACAAAGTTTCTATTTTGATGTGTTGGTGTTTACTCTCGACCACTGAGCATATTTCCTTCCTTTTAGAAGTTAGTTTCAGTCACCTAATTCTTTTAAGTCCCAAACTGTTTCATGCAATAAATGAATGAATCCGAATGAAATTACGACACAGAACCAAGTGTCATCTGACTACACAGACACTACAGCCCACTCCAGGCTTCCTTTCTGGCAGTTTTAATTACCTTGAATTCAGATGTGAAAAGCAAACATAACAGGAAGATCTGACTGAGATCTCAGTGGAATGCTCTAGAATCTCTTTTAAAACTACATTTTTATTGAACTAAAGCTTAGTAAAACTTAATTTGACTACAAAACCTTAACTAATAAAGTGGCAAAATGCACACTGAGAGTCAAGTTTCCAAAATTCTAGGGCTGAGTGCCTAATAGTTTTTTAGGCATTTTTACAGTGAGAACACTTTGTTGTTGCAGTTGAGTCATGTCACTCACAAATATAACACATAGAAACACATGCACAGTCTGTTTGGTGAAGAGTGTGAAAAATGTTATTGACATGAAGTTGAGAGGTGGGCATGAATATTCAGTACATTCCACCCATTCTCCAGGTTCTATGTAAAATTTAATATCAAAACATTTCAGGGAAGAACAAGAATGGCAATCATTTGCAGCCGTAAATGTCAAGCTTTCAAAATCTTTTCTTCAATCCAAGTCAGAAAAAATCTTCACATTCTGAGACTCCTTAGAGAAGAAACTTCAGAGAAAGAAGAAAATCTATCCAGATGTTACTGTTTTTATTTTCCCTTTGATTAATCTTGATTTTTAATAGTGGCAGTTCACCAGCAGTAGGATAATCCCTGCCTAAGGTTTTAAAGGATTATTTGTCTCATCTTATCTAAGCTTAGAAGTGACTTAGTATGCCTTCATGGTAATAAATAATTATTAGCTGTACTTGCTTAATCAGAGAGTTTTAAGAAAAAAAAATTCTCTAGCCTGAAGTGGAGTGGGATTTCACTTTTCATTTAATGCTCTATATATCTATATGATCACAACAGGTTAGCACTTTGAATTAAAATATAGTTAAAGTTATATGGTTACAACAGAACTTAAAAATGAAGCTCTTATCAGCAGAGATAATCAGCAGTGATTATTTTAAAATTACTACTTCTCAAAAGATTAAACTTTGTCCATACTGCTCAAAACTGGCCATAACAGTAGCTCTTGTCACTGTTGCACCTCACATCACTGTCCAGGAACTAAACAGGCTAAACAACAAATGCATATTACACAATATTCAAAATCTTGCCACTATTTATGCCTGTAACCTTCAGGCAACAAGACTTTTTTTTTTTTTTCCCCAATGCAAAGCACTGGTTGTTGTGAGCGACATTTATTTTGGGACTTCAGTCTTTGGTCTTTGGAATGACAAACTGGTTTAGATGACTTATAAACAGCATTCAAGAAAGGAAATGTCAGAACATTCTGTTTGTTCACTTGGCCTTTCTGCAACTCTTCAAAGCTTTTCAAAGGGTTGCTTTTCTAAAATGTATCCTAGCATAGAAATGTTAGACAATAAAACTTTCATAACTGTCAACATCTGAGTTTGTTTTTCAGGAGGAATATTTCCAATAAATTTTCACTCTGAAGAAAACCAGAGTAGTGTCCTTCCTTCTTGACATTTTCATCTAAAATGTAGTTCTCATCTCACATATTAATACCTGCCTGATTAGAACAACAAAACAATTTTTACTGTAAATGGAAAATCCTGCAGGTGAAAATTCCTGGCCTGATTCTTCCCTGATGGTAACCAGCCTGACTTCCTGTAAGTCTTGGAGATGCCTATTTCCTTTGTAGGGCTGGATGTATCAAGCCACCTTGGTATAAACAGAGAGTATGAGATGATATTTTGTTTCATTTTTGTTTTTCTCATTAGATGCTACCTTTGCTACATCTTAGGAGGGTAGGATCGTGGAATCTTGTCTTCCAGCTTCCCTTCAGAGTTTTGCCTCACAGCTGCTCATTTCCATCCATCTCAGAGCTGAATGGAATTAGCGTTCCATGCCGACTCCTTCCTTTTTCCATTGCAAGCTCTGGCAAGCTCTTAGAGCATGAGAGGTGTGATAACAACTGCCTGGCATTCCCATGTCTGTCCACCTGGTTCCTCTGTGCAGGAGGCACGTTTAGGAACCAAAAGAGGAGACAGGATTGGGAGCATATCTCTCCTGAGATTTTTTTTCACAATTGAATTTTCAAGGAAGGAAAAGCATTTGAAGTACCTATGAAAGCTGCATACTAGCACAATGTCAGAAGGAGCCAGTAGATCAGGCAGGTCCAGGAGATGATTTGGGGACAAATTTTATAAATTTGGTATTCTGAGGAGATTCTCTTAAGTAGTAGGTGGCAATGCATTTTGCACCCATTTATATAAAATAATTTGTGAAAAAGATTTTTACAAGTTTCTATGATTCTATGAAAGTATCTGTTGCTGCAGAGCTCCTTACAACAGTGAAGAAGCACATCTATGATGGCTTTCCTACTTTATGCATATCACATAAAGGAAAACTAGTTAAAAGAACTAGTACTTCTATATGTACAAGAAGTTATAGCAGAATTTTTGTATTTATAGGTGTAGAGGAAAACTAATTTAAAAATACTTCTATTTGTACAATAAGTTATAGCATAAAATTTGTATTTTATAGGAATAGAGTATGTCAGTAAATATTATAGCTCAAACACCTACCTCAACTTTGAGATTTTGCTCACTGTAGATGATACAAAGTTTCACAACTGCTTCTTACTTGAACTGCATCATGTTTACATATGTAGCCTCTCAGAAATTGTGCATAAAATAGATATTTTTTCTCCATCTAAAAAATAATATAGAGAACAGAAAAGAGGATCTCTTATGCAGAATAAAGTGTTTTGTTCTGGTCAACCCAATCCATAGTTCTTGTCAACACAGTGTGCTTATAAGGTTTGTTAAAAAAAGAACTACAACTGAAGTGCTGGAGCCAATTTATTCATTAATGACTTTCTCTGTTCTAAAGTGAGGAAAGTTATTATTTTATTACTATTAATTCAGTCAACAAGTATAAACAAAAATAAAAGGATATGATGATTACTAAGGACGGAAGAATGTATGGCCATGAAATGGATTTTATTTTGCATTCTAGAAGACACTTTCAAAAATAAACTGTTAAAGTTAGATAATTTGTTTTCTAAACTGCCTCAAGGAAGAGCCATGCATGCTTTTCACTTCAGCATTAGGGGCCCTATCTGAATCTTGCTGAAGTCAATGGAAATCCTTCAATCATCTCACAGGGAGTTTTGTTTAGAGCCTCCATGCAGTAAAACACTCACCAAGGAAGTAGCTGACCAAGTTCTGGTAATCTGTGTTCTGAGGTTCTGAGCATGCACTTTAAAATAACCCAAAACATCCTTCCAATAGGTGGCATATGAAATTTCATTGTCTAAAATGTAAATACTACAATGTCACCACCAGCCCAGAAAACTCTTATGTAGCCAGTTTGGACTTAAAGACGAATATGGCCTTTAACTGTCTACATGCAGCAATCAGAATGGTCTTTTTACTAGCTTTTGCTCAATTAGTATTAGATTCACATTTCCATGTTAAAAATAAACATCATATTTATAAATATTTCAATTTATCCAGCTTGTTAGAATAGTTTACATCTTTTTATTGTTTCCATTACTTAATGTTTATTACTAGTGTCAGCACACTTGTGCTAATTATCTGATGGCAGTCTTTCCCAAGTACTCATTCCAAACATCCAAAGGAGGACTTTTTTCATTCTTCCTGATAGGAGTATAATCTGCTTTGAGGTCATTAGGGAATGTATCATATCCTTCCCCCCCCAAAGTGCATTGCTTCCTATGGACATTCAACACTGAGGCTCCAATTTCAACCTCATGCTACATTCAGTAACGCCACCATAAAAAAAAAACTGGAACTGTCTTTGAAAGAGAGGCCTGTGAATCCTCCGGTTCCTATTTGGTCCTTTTTTGTATCACTAGCTGTTCTTTATTTTGATACAATAGGTAATGTAGCAGTGACTTAATACCATGTCACCACATAAGCCTTTGCACACTTTGTGCAGCTATGATATCTGAAAGAACATGAAAATACCTTAATTGTCCCACACAGAAAGATTAAAGGAAGGAAGACAGTCCCAGGAATACAGAGGGTGCTTAATGTAATGATATTTCAGGATTAGTCTTGGCTATTAAGGTCCTTTTTGGCTAGGGGTGTTGAAGAGGATTGAAGTCAGTCATTGTTTGCCTTATTACCATCTGAGGCGCAGGAATACTGAGTTTGCTCTCCAAATCTAGCCTTCAGCTCTGTGGCACACAAAATCTTTGCATGGTGAAAGTTCAGACTGTATCCTGAACCTTAATTGGTTTGGGCTCCAGCATCAAAAGATGGCGGTGTACTTGAAAATATCTCATGAATCTAATCTCATGATTTTGGGACCATTACAATGCTTTTTATGTCTAGGATTTTCATCTCCACTGTCAGGCATGTGTGGATCCCAGAATATTCTCAAGATCTAACTCTCCCATAATTCACACCACAAACCCTTAAACTAATACTGAGGCGTTATTTAGATGAGTGCCAGGAGGTGGAAAAACTCTCACTACACTCAGAAATGTTGATTATACTCAGTGGCTTTGTGTGGGCCAAGCTTTTGTTCAGGCAGCCTGCCTGGCCTGCACCCAGGCAAAATCAATCATAGTAATGGTTCATCAGCTAGTACTGGGAGGTTGGTTTTCTTTGTAACAGTGTAAATTATTTAAAACCAAGCTGTGAGTGGGCTATGTACAAAAGAAGAGATGGAAAAATTGTGGGACATGTGGCTTAGGGTGCCCATATGTGCAGTCAAACCCACTTTTCAGTTTTTAGTCTAGACATGGCCTTATGGCTTGGATTTGGCAATACTGAATCTCACGAAGATGAAAGTAGGGTTTAATACCCTAAGGCAGATAGATTGGAATGTGGAGAAAACCTAATAATGCAGGTTACTTTAATGTCTGCAGTATGACTGTGGTCAATCCCTTTCTTTTAAATGGGGAGGGGGAATTTCATGTCATCAAAATTTGCCAGGTACAATTCAAGACAAATAGTTTGAATCTCTAGTGAATGTGGTTTGGAAACGAAATTAAAGTTTCTAATAAATTTCTGTAAATTTTCTTTCTGAATGTTCAGCTAAACACAGCTTCTCTCTTGGAGGCAGCTGTAATAATAAAATATTTTACATTTAAAAAGTGCTTTTCATCCGAAAAGTCCCAACAGACTTCGCAAACTGCATTCAATCAAAATCACCTAAATATTGCTAAACTGCATGGGGAGGAACAACCAGACATGGAGGCAAAACACATACCTTGGACTACAGAAGTTTTGGCCAAGAACACTAGACTAAAATTCTACCACTGTTGAATGAATATTACAGTGTTTATTTACATGAAATGCCTGGACCCTGGATTTTTCAAAATACCCAGTTGATTGTAAACTTTACCGGTCCACTAAGTGCCTGGGAAGGTAGAAGCAGTGAAATTATTTGGTTGGGATTGGAACAGCAAAAGTCTGTGTGTCTTAAAGCTAATGCTTAGAGTGTTAGGCTTTCCTTTTCAGATGTATCTGGATATTTGTTCCTATGTTTTGCATGCAGATGAGACAGTTGTCAGGAACCTAGTGAGGCTGCAGACAAGCAAAAGTCCTTTCCTACAGGACAGTGAACTGATATTGCTGCCATTCATTTGCCTGATTGGTATGGTCTGCTAAAAATAAAAAATACTAAACCTAGCAGTAACTTAGAAAGAAAAGAAGTACTTCATGCAAGCAACCAATACAAGAAATAATATTGGGTGAATTTATATATTAAAATCACGAGCTTTTTCGTGATCATCTTAAAATGGAGGATACAGTGAGTGCTCTTTTTGCTCGCTTACAGAACTGTCATGTAGCATTGTATTTTGGCATCAAGTATGTTGAAAAATCCAAAAATGCTCGACACAAGTCAGGACTGAAATGTCTGCTTCTTTAGAAGCAGGAACTCTCACACAATTCAATTCCAATTGTGCATAAGCAAGGCAGGATCTAGCTTGCTGAAGAGCTTGGAATGATCTAGCTTGAAATGCTGAAGTGCTGTTAGTTAAGACTGGAAAAGTAAAGGATTTACTACATGGCATTAGAAATACTAAATCAAATTTAAACTGCACTTTTGTGTATTGAGGAAAAAGTCTCAAAAAACTAAAAATGTATTTCACGCAAAGAAACAGATTTTTGGTTTATGTACTCCATGCTAGATTATTCCTGCCAAGGGCCAGTCCTTATCCAAGCATTTTATGTAAATTATCAATAGAACACGTATGGACAAAACACAACTCATATGGTACAGATAATAAGCATGTATATAAAAGATTTTTAAAAATAAATTTTCTTCCTCCCTTTTGAATAGTAAACTATAATCTACATACTTTCTTTTCTCTTTTTTTTTTCTTTTTTTTTTTTAATGAGTTTTTGGAAGAACTCTCCTAAAATTGTACCAACTTCATTTTAAAAGAAAGTAATAATTACAACTGATGTTGCTTTTTGGGACCCATTATTCATTAAAACATTTTTTAACTTTCTATACATGGTCTACTGGCCAAGTTATGTATGTTGTTCTGTGCCACAAACTGCAAAATCTTTAACAATATAGCTTTGTTTCAGGGACTCTTTAGAAAAATACTTTTTAAAAGTGTATGGAATGCAAATTTTTCTTGGTTTTGATTTTTTGTTTGTAGGAGACAAGAAAAAAAACCCCAAAAATTATTTTGGAGGAAGTCTTTTAAAAAGCTGAAGAAAATCAGCTGTCCACAGTAGGTTCATGAGGATCATTTCTTTTCTGTCAGCTGGATATTTATCTGAAAAAGATAGTCATTAAAGCAAAGCACTATTTTTCATTAGAGCACAAGAATCTGAGACTATGAAAGCCACAAAAATATATGTAAATTATTAATTCTATAGGCTAAGATATGGCAAAATACTTGGCCTACACATGAAAAGTATTCAAATGTTATTAGATACTCTTTTTTAAATGGAAGGATAAACAGAACATAGATCCAATATTACTTCATTTCTCAAGGCTTTTTTAAGATTGGAGGGCTAGGGGAGATTGCCAGGTGATTTTATGCAATACAGCCAGGTGCTTTTGTACTGAACTTCATTACCTGTATTTGACTAAAGCATATGTTTCTAAAAGACACTGAAATATGAAGGATGATGTCTTCAGAGATGTGGAATCCATCTCTTCTGCTAATCTGGACATTCTCCCTTGTTATTAAGAATATATATATTATCTGTAGCCTGAAGGTTTGGGATTTCCTTTTTTGGCCACAAAGACATCTCAGCTATAATACTACCTAGAACTTTCCTTTGTAAAGGTACAGGCCCACTGGCTTTCAGGGATCTCTCAGTCTTTTTCTTTCTCCCATTTATCACTGTTCAGTCTCTTAGACAATGCCAAGCTTCTCAGCTGAACACAAAGGAGTTATTTTTGTCTCTAAGAATATGGTATGAGGCCTGCTATACATAGAGTACAAAACATCAAGGCATTCATGACAAGAACCTAATATAAGAACAGTGCTGTCAAATTCTGAGCAGTGTCAGAGTGAAGAATACTTCAATAAAAATAGTTATATCTGTATCTTTAACAAGCTTTGCTTCATCATGCAAATAGGTAGCTCTAGAAAATTAATTAGTCAAGGAGGACACCTCCTTTGCCTTTGTTTTTTGGGGATTTTTAAAAGATCATATAGCAAGAATTGGACCTGTTACAGGCTGGTTGCTAGTTTTTCACTGGATGCTGGAAATTTGTACCACTGCACAGTCCAATTGTGCTTTCTCTCTAGAAGCATCTTGCCATATAAATTCCAGATTCATTAGACTGATGTCACTGAAATATACTGGTTTATGAATAAGTTATACAGACACTGTCTTTGATTTTAAGCTGTGCACAAATTGGGAAGTGCTTTCATGGACTTAAAACAAATGTATTCTCAGAACTTGTGGGATGAAAGCTGGTGTCATTTGATGTGAACTGGGAGCAAGGTTACATGTTCAGGCGAGCACTGTGGTTTCAGACCAAAATTTCCATCCCCTAGAGGTATATTTCTCCTGTATTTCATCAGGCAAACTCATGAATCTGCAGAAGGCCTTAGCAATTATCCTGATGCCCCACATACCAGTGGAGCGTGACAGTCCAGGTGCACACCAAGGAATAAAGGCAGTGAATGCTGACCATGTACGGGTTCATAGAATAGCTCCTCATGTTTCATAAGTGCTGCAGAAATCACTGAGAAGTAAAAATCCCTGAAATTCTACTAATAAACAAGGATTTAACACAAAGATTGGAAACTAATTAGAAAATCAGAGACAGAATATAGTGAATAAAAGAATAGAGCACGTGATTAAATAGGGTCCCAAGAAACTACACATCATAACTAATCACTTTATACTCAAATTATGTGCTCTACCTCAATCATTTCATAGAAATCTTATGACTTAAAGCCTAAAGAAGGGCTTTTCCTTTTTTTTCTTCTTCTTTTATTTTAATTTTTTTTTTTTTGTGCAACTCTTATTTATTTTTCATTCTGGGCCAGTTCTCTACATAGGTCCCTTCCCACAAATCATGCTGCTTGAGAAATGGCTAAAAGATGGATGAGGCCAAGGCATAGAGCTGTGCTGGGGGAATGTCTGTTGGGAGGACTGCACAGGACTGGAGCAGAGGGAGGCCCTGAATAGTGAATCTACCTCCTGAAGAATGATTGCTCCAGAACCTACCTCTTCATCCAAAGCAGATGCTGCAGAGGACACCAGGAAAAGATACACTGATGTTCTTCAAAGTTAAGTAAATCAATCACAACTGTGAGTGTGGGATCTACCTAACATGGAGTCAATTATTTTTTTACCCATGACTATGTATCTACTTGTCCAACAAAGAAATTGCTTTTGGCAACGGTTTCATTTAGCTGACATATACATAATGAACGACACACTACAGGAACCATACATTCTATTTTTATTTTCTATTTGTTTTTTCCTGACTTACTGTTTTGCTAGTGGGGAATTTAATGTGATATGGTATTCTTTCATAAACACAACCAGATTGTATTCAAATACACACCTACAGCTCCATTCAGTAAAAAACCTTCAACTCTCATCTTGTGGTTTTCTGCGGAATTTTTTCAGTCTGTCACATTTCCTTTCTCTATTGTTACTACAGACTCCATGGGGTACCATAAGTGAAGATTCACCAGAATGCTCTATTGTAAGATCCTCCTTTTGTGCTGGCTTTTGTCCTGGCAGGAGATAAACCATCTCCTTCACTCTGTCTGGGACACAGATGGGTATGGGCAACATTCTTCCACTATTGAGTCATTATTTAAAAGGATCTATTTTTCCACTTTTTAGTGGCCTCCCGTTTTCAAAACTTTGTCATTGAGTAGACTGTTAAATATTTTACATTTATATAAGCTTGATCTTTTCCTAAACCAGATTGAATTGATTAATTTAGTGTCAGTATTCTCTAAATCATGCAGAATTTCTTCAGTTCTAATAAAATACGGACACTTGAGATCTTCCTGACTCCACTGCTTGTTGAAAGCAGAAAATGTAATGCAACAATAAAGAGCACTATTTACCATGGGTTTTTTTTCAGATATGGCAGTTTGATAAACTGTAAAATTTGTCCTTGAGCATTCAAGTACCAAAACATGTTTGTGAGTTTCAAGAATCTGCTGTTGGTATTTGTCAAATGGGCACAGAACTTTTCCTCATTCCTTCAGGTGGGTCCTAAGGGCCATGTTGTGGGCCATCCATAAGGTGGATAAATGTACTTAAAACAAATGTTTACATTTGCAAGCAAATATGTGTTTTTGACTATAAATTTTGGTTTTGCTCAGATATCTTATGGTTTTGTAGCCATATTTAGTCTCATGCTAATGGTAAGAAGCAGTATTCTGATGAAAATTCTTCACAAGCATGGCCTCTAACTCAGACTATCAAAAACCTTTTTGCTTAAAGTATTGAAATTTAACATTCATTTCAAATGTTGATGATGACCACAGCAGCATTTAATCACTGACATTTTATCATACTTTTATTCACATCATTAAGCAATCTCAAACCATAGAAACCAGATGGCTTCCAGATAAGACTGACCTAGAAGATAAACTCCAAAAGCACACCTAATGTTCTCCGGCCATAGGTCCAGGCTATCTATCTATCTATCTATCTATCTATCTATCTATCTATCTATCTA